>BQNB010018919.1:0-32563 GCA_026074375.1 Tanacetum coccineum | reverse complement strand
CTTTTAAGACTATCAATTTGTTTTTCAAAAGGGACAACCTCATCGAGTTTGGTTTTAGGATTTTGAATAATGGGTTGAAAATCACCATTGGTAATAGCATGCCAAAGATCTTTTGATTTAACATATGTCTCGAATCTATTTTTCCAATAAATAAAACTATCACTTTCAAAAAGTGATGGTCTTTGCATAGATTGCCCTTCTAGATATTTGTCGGAATCCATAGATCGATCCAAGCTTTAAAATACAATATATTTTAAAAACCTTAAGTGACCTTGGCTCCTGATACCAATTGTAGGAAACTAGAAGGGGGGGTTGAATAGTTTACCGATTAATTTGACCGTTTTAAAACTTTGCTTATAAAATGCTTTGATTCGAGTTGTATGTCAATCAATCAACAATATGAATCAAAACTAAACTATCTAATGTAATGAACCAAGTAAACAATAACAATATAGAAAGATAGAGAAAGAAACGATCAATCCAAGACACCAAGATTTATAGTGGTTCGGCTACGCAGCACCTCTTTGTTCCTACTCTACTCCTCGAGTACTCCACTCGAGATTTCACTATGTCAACAAGCTCCCTTTAGGCGGAGAAAACCGTTTACACGTTGCTTACTTTATTTTCTGACAATAAGCTAGATGTCGAGTCCTAATCTTAGCTTGAACTAATCTAAGACTTCACTAAGTCTTTATACACTCACAAGATATATACCCCTGGATTTGCACACAATCTAAATCACACCAATACACAATTTACACTATTGGATCTACACACAATCTAATTTACTCAACAACACAAAGTAAATATAATGAAGATTTATGATCTTGAGGAGGAAGAGAGAGATCACTTGATAACAATTCGTATGTAGAAGAATACGATTGTTCTTCTCTTGCACTTGATTAGAAGAAGAAAGGAGGAAGAAAGAATCAATCACTTGAAACAAGATCAATGTATGTTAGTGATCAAGATATGTGTTTTAGAAAGAAAGAAAGAAGAGAGAAAAGTAGATCTGCGAAAATTCGTGGCAAGAGGTTCTGTTTTTTAGATGGGGTGGCCTAGTATTTATAGAAGATAAAAAAAAGAGTCGTTATGTTGGCGGTGGTCCCGACGGTCCCTAATATATAAGGGGCCACCAGGCCTATAAGGGGGCCGCCATAGAGTACGCTCCTCTTTTTGTCTTTTTGTAGGGAATGTGTTATCTGTTTTGGAACCTTCCATTTTTGGGGAAAAAATCTGATTTCAAGTTTAATATTTTAATAAAACATTTCTTTTATGAATAAATATTTTGTTTTTATATTTTTATAAAAACACTTTTGTAGAAATGTAACACTAATTCATGTTTAATGATTGGTTTAATCCTTACCTTAAGTGAATTATTCTTAAAAATAGAATTTTACAGTTAGTAATTTTTAAAAGTTTAATTTTATCATAAACGTTTTTTACATTTTGTTTGTTATCTAAACATCGACCGAGGTCGAAAAATATAAAATAACATTTTCTAGAACATATGTTATTAACAGTACTTTTCACAAGTAAGGATACTTAATGTTTTCTCCATATTCTTAATAAGAAGTATAAACAATTATTATAACTAAAGTAAATAATAGTAAGTTTAAGTTATTTCAAACTCTTATGGTTTATGATTTCCAAGAAAACATAATCATGTAGCTTATCTTTTTGTCTTGACACATTCTCTTAATAGGGCTACATACATTAAATGTGTAGGAGTCCTAGTAGAGTAATAGTTTTCTTACTTTGCAGTCAAGAAACCATTAGTCATATTGTTCTAAGTTGTTCCTTGCACATAATAAAGATTTCTCCCACTTGTGCAGGGTACAACTTCTTTGCATAAAACAACACCACACTAGTTAGTTTGTTTGTATTTACAATATGGCAGTGTCAAGCTCATAGCTAGTGTATATATAGAACTCCATCTATTAATAAGGAATCGTGCATAACTATCAAAGATAACATTTAAACGAAAGTGACATCTCAAAGGCAACAAGTTATCTAGGATAATACATAGTGATTCTTTACTAAATGAAGATGTTTCACACTTGGAAAGTAATTTATTATTTCAAGCCAAGCCAGAAATAAAATAGGATGTCTATGAGGTAAACAGCTCATAACTCCCACTAAATTTGACAACATTGCAAGTTTGTCATTTTCATTTATAAAATGCATTATTCCCACTGGATCTGGCAACATTATGAGTGTTCCTTCACTAGTGAAAGTAATTGCAATTTATCTTTCCATTTATTGAATATTTACATTATTTGTTTAAATGTGAGTCACATGGACTAGTAAGCAAGTACTTAGATATGCAAGTAAGTGTGTTCAAGTTCTAGCCATCTTAGCTGTTTATTAACTTGAAAAATTGGCATGCAATTCCTCCTTTATCCGCTCACTTTGCCTCAAGGGTGTGTAGCGTCTCTTACTGGTTTAAGGAAACAGCTATAGACACGAGTTCTCTAGTTATTGCCTTTTACAATATGCGGTGATATTTCCGTTTTCCAATCAAACCTCATAAATATGTCTTGTTTACAACAAGATATTTTATTCTTGGTAGCTATAGACACAAGTTCTCTAGTTATCCAAGTTTCTTATTATGATTCAAAGATTTCAAAATCGAAAAAGGATATTGAAGCAATCTTGAAAGAATAAGAAGTCCAATTAACTTAACATGAAGTTTGGTATGAGTTTGATTGGAATTAAGGATAATTCTATCATTCCTATTATAACTTTTCCAAAAGTGAAAAGTATAGGAAATAGTCTTATTTTCCCAAGGAAGATAGACACAGTTTGTCTTCAACAAGTAAGAGCAAACTTCTTTACGGTATACGTTGCATAAATACATTAAAAGAACTTGCAAAGTTCATTTTCAGTATTTTTGATAATTCATCCCTTAAAAATTAACTACCCATGTTTATATAAATAAACAATTAATTTTACAAGGGTCTAAGATCCAACTTGACGTTCTACCATTAATGCAGTTGATCTACTAGAAACGGTATAACTCAAAAGGTAATATGCGGGAGATAATTGCCAACATGTGCAACTCTTAGCCATTATGGGGCACAAGGCAATATAATCCAGAATTATAATGTCAAGTAGCATGTTTAACCCCATCGTATGCCTCGGGTCGAAGGTCTGACCAACCATACTCGATATAAGTCGTCCAATACAAAATCAGTAATTTTACAGTCTCAGGTCTGACCATACGATTGTTATATTACCTTGTTTTGCAAATTCACCTAAGACTGTCTTAGAGTAAAAGAACAAACTCAAGTGATTTCATACTTGGATGGCAAATGACTTAATTTTAAGGGTATAAATATTTGATAAAAACAAGGTTACCAAAATTGTGTATAAGGAAGCATGCATACAACCTTATAACACTAGTTATTTTAAAACATTTCCAATTTTGTTTTAAAAACTTTCTTTAAATAGAAATCCCATAATTTTATAAACCACATGCCATTTATAAAATTAGGGTTACCATGTTTACAATATTTCCATGTATAAGTGATCTTACTACGTATACGGTTAATTCCTCACGGGAAATAATCAAACCCTAGTAACGATTACGACATACTTTAAATATTGTTAAAACGTTTATGTAAAATTGTTTATTCTTACGTTGTTCCGTCGCGGGCTCCCTTGCGAAAACCACTAAACCCATGCGTTATAGAAAGTTTGCAAGATTTAACAAATTTACGTATATAGTCCATGATTTAGCAAAGTGTACATATCCATGTACATACAATAAGCCTTTTAATCATGTACTTTTAGTCCATATTAATATTGAAAATCATTTTTGCATAATTATATATGTAATAAAACGCCACAATATATATAAAACATAATTAATCACACTAAACAAAATCATTTACGCAATTAAAACAATAATTTAACAAAAGTCTTCTCATCTTTTGCAATTAACCAATTAATTTACGTAATGATTTCATGCATATCATATAACACACATGCATATAACATATATATTAAGCTTAATAACCATGGTTTATATGCATGTAACCCATGGTTGACAATTTATTACATGATAAATAAGCAACAATATATATTAAATAATGTAAAAACTTTCACATATTTTGTTTTCTTATTTTAGGTGATATTTAGGACAATATATTTCACTAAATAATTTTCTAAATAAGATTTCACATAAAAAAAGCAAGTAAATATTAATTTTCCATATTTATGTGATATTTTAGGACAAAATATTTTACAAAATATTTTTTAAAAAAGATTTCACATAAAAAAGAAAAATAATATTCACAAAATATGTAGCATATTTAATTTCTATATTTTATGTGATCTTTAGGAGGAATATATTTCACTAAATAAATTCCTAAAATAGTTTTCATATAAAAAGCAAGAAATATACACCAAATATGCGTTTTTACATTTTTTTCTGTTTTTTATGTAATTATAACGCTATATTGACTGGCTGGTGAATGTTGTTGGGGGGGGGGGGGGGTGGTAGGCCACTGTTGGAATTGTTAATTAAATAAACTAATACTATACATTTAATATTAAACGAGCTATGCCCTAGCGGATCTAATTATATAGCACTTATTAGTTAACATAAACAATAAACAGGATACATAACCGTATAGCAACCAAGCTACGTGATGACACAAAGACTTCTTTTCGAGTTACACGTTTTTTTATGTGTGTAATACATGCTAAACCGAAAATCCTTCAAGTTACTAAAGTAAGTAACCTCCACACGGTTTATACACTACACGTCGAACAATACCACCCGAATGCTAGTTCCACGAACCAACGCTCAAGAATACATCAAGTAATCAAACTCAAACATTTGTCCTCAAAGGGTTGTTTGTAGTCAAATACTAGGAGAAGAAAAGAAGAAGTGATGGGATCAATAATGAGGTCTAGGGATCATCTATTTATAGTGTTAGGATTAGGGTTACATAGCTTTGAGAAAAAGCTACATAATCTTGACACTTTGTATCTCCTAATTTTTTATTCTCTCGAACCGGCCAATAAAGTTACCCAACACACCCTTAGTGTTTGAATTTTTGACTTTCTTAATTATTTATGGATAATTACTTTTAATTACACATTAATTAAAAAGCCTTATAGTTAATTATTCATAAACGAACTAATTAATGACCGTTAGTATTCTATCGTTGGAATATTAATATACATAATAAATATACACTTATATTATTATATACATTAATCGAGTATTAATACATATATAATAAATATACGCTTATATTATTATATATATACCAATAGAGTGATATCTATGTGTATAACGTGTGTGACCCCGTAGGCTCACGTATTCCTAGCCGTATAAATATCTGTATGACATAAGTACAAACAACACATGTTACTTAAATTTAAATTTTATAGTAGATGACATTAGAAAATTACTACTATGCATGATTCATTACTACAACAAAGAAAAAAGAAAGAAATTCATAACTAAAAACTTTATATGAAATTTGATTTTAATATGAAATTGACCCAAAATTTAATTTTAATATGAATTTGATGAATTGAATGAATAAAAAAGGACTTAAATTAAAACTAATGTGTTTATATAATTTTATGGAATGTATATTGTTACCCGAATTTCCAATTGTGAGGTCTTAAAGGTAATTATTGAAATTTACTCATAAGCATTATGTTACTTCATCGTGATCCTGTTAAATTAGTGACATTAGGGAGAGTCAAAAAGATTTTGTTTTATTATTATTATATATATATATATAGGTTAATTATATGAACTTTCGATTCTTAATAGATAGATTTGGGCGGTGGTAGGGGACATGTGACCTGTCGTGTAAGTAAAACAGGGATGAATACATGTAAGATATGGAGCTTATTTGATGTAATATTCTCTATTCTCTAGCTACATTGATCTTGTGCCTTTGTTTTTGCATAACTGGAGCATATAGGTGCTCCAAGTGAATCGTTGTGTATACGGCCTCGGAAGTGGATAGTATTTGATAACATCTTTGGGGTTGGTGGGATGGGGGGGGGTGATGTGAGGTCTCTTTGTTTTATGTTTTGAGGTATTTATTGTTATTTTTGTTATTATTGTTGATTTTTTGTTAATTTTATTTCATCTCTCCTGAATGTTTTGTTTCTGACTTTGATGCGTTTAGATTTTTTTTTTATTTGTCTTCTACGTATATAGATCATTTAAAAATTGTTTTTTTGTATGATTGATTTTTTAATTTTAAGATATAAATAATAAAAATAAATATTAAATTCCAAAAAAAAAAAATAAAACAATATTATAAAAAAAACAAAAATACAAAAAACAAAAAAATTTTATATTTTTATGAGTAATTCAAAAAAAAAAAGAAAAACTTTCTAAACACAATAACAAAAAAAAAAAAATTAAAAATAATTAATAATAAATCAAAAAAAAAAAAAATATATCATAAAAATAAATAATATCTATTCACAATAATAAATATAAATATAAAAATATAAAAAAAAACAAAAAATAAATTATAAAAGATCCACTATAAAAATTAAAAAACCAAATGTTGAAAATGCACGAAGTACGCCGCACTTATTAAATTGTGCGGCATATTTTTCACCAGCACTAAGTGCGGCGTACTTACCAAATTGTGCGGCATGCTTTCCTGTCAGTTATGACAAAGCTCTTAAATAAGTTTGGCATTCATTGGGGTTCGATCATATGACTTGCCACCCTTGTTCTCCACGTTTTTGGGCATCCCTATAGCCTATAAATTAGTTCCATATCCCTGGTTATTCCATAGAATCCATAAGAAAGAGCTCAAAAGTGGGTAGGATGAACTAACACCAAGTTCATCCTAGTTTTGTTATTTCACATAATCACCACCACGTAAATGAATTTTGCTTGTTGTTTCTTATACCAAGAAGTGTAGTGACATTACATTAAGGTCTCGGGACAGTAGGAGTTGTTATTTTGGGTATTGTGCTAGTGGTTTTTGTGGTGAAAACTTGTGATTTGACATATCGACTCTTATAAACTTTGGTTCAATTCTATTTCTCTTTTAATATGATTGCTATTGAATTTATTAAGTTTAATATGCGTGTTACTTTTGTGATTATGGATCAGTCGGTTATTTTTGTTTGGGCTTTATGAGAAATATGATATAGTCTTGGTTGTTTTGATATGCTTTCTATGTTTATGCCTGTATGCTTGATATATTATTATTCGGATTATTTTCTATCTTTTGATTGATCATCTCAGTGGATATAGGCCGGAAGGATCGATTATTGTCGTTGATTTTGAGTCGCGAATCAATATTAGACTTGTGAGAATTAGATAGTAAATTACTAGACAACCCGAATGACTATGTGTTTAAGGCCTAATCTCACGTCTAACGACTTGATTAAGGGAAGTTTACTTGCATGAACATTGACTACACACCTATCTTAATGCACTTGTTATGCCTAGGATTATAGGTCAAACGGACTGTCCTTAGCTAATCGGTAGATATACATATGTTCATAATTACCCGTTATTCATCACTTATATGCTTTGTTTGTGTTTGCATATCTTTATATATCATTTATAGTTTCATGTCTCTCTTGGCCTAAACAAACATGTTTTAATAATCTTGGTAATAATCTAACTCATTTCTAACATTTGTTATAATTAGTTGTTATTTCGAATATGAGCCTAATGATCGTGACAATCATTTGGGCTTTCTTATTAAACTACTTTTTGAATCTGAAAACGCACAACTCCTTTGGAACGACCTAGACGTACCTAGACTTTACTACACTCGAAAGGGTATACTTTCCCGTGTGTTTCCGTCAGTTAACCGGTATGTATAATCTTATAAATTTAAAGCTTTTGAAACACATCACTCAAAGTAAAAGCCGAACTTAAAAACAGACAAACGAATCTAAAAACCAATTAAAATCTCACTAAAGGATCGACTATTAAAATACTGTCGAGGATCGAAAACAAAAATCCTAATATCGAAATAGTAATTGATTGTTTTCATTGGATTATGAATTGTTGAAGATGAAGATATTGTGAGATGATCTCAACCAACTAAAAGGAAAAACTAAAATTGCGTAGTCAAAAGATGAAATTGAAAAGACTTGGTTGACCCTCATTCCGATTTTACATCATTCACGCAGCCGTTTAAAAGTCATAGAATATACAAACATGCCATTGTTAATCACAACCATAGATTTAGATATTTGATGGTCCATAATTTGTCCTACACTTTTTTTACTTTATCATACTCCCTCCGTCCCTAAATAAGTGTCCACTATTGACTTTTAGAGTCTTTTTTCATCAACTTTGACCTTAAATTATTTTGTTTATGTTATATAATAGTTAATGAAAACTATATCAATGAAAATACATTTAAAACTCAATCAATTCATATATTTTGCATCAAGTATTATATAACACAAAAAAAAATAATTAAGGTCAAAGTTGCGAAAGTTTGACTTCAAAAGTCAATAGTAGACACTTATTTAGGGATGGAGGGAGTACTATTTTAGCTGTACTCTTTCCTATATACACAATATATATGTATATATTGATCAAGCGTATCGTGTTATTTGTGTGTGACCATTTGGTCTTGTAAACTAAGTTTATGCACGCATAGACCAACAAAATCTACAATAATGATAACATAAAACTACAACTTAAGTTAGTTACATCTATGTTTATAACGACTTTCAAATATATTCCCAAACATACCCAAACCAACATGCCCATATCATACAAACTAAAATATATTTTTTATAAGCATCACTAACCACTTAAAACATAAATTGAATTCAAGGTGAATCAAAGCATAGGCGTGGGTTACAGAATTGAAATAATGGGTAAGCGAGAACCACAAATGCAACCATTGACCAAACTTGAGCTTGTGTAGAGTATCGTCTTTAAGGTCGAATTTGAGAGCAACTCGAGACTTAAAAGGTGTGGAAAACTAGAACGGGGTTGAATAGTTTACCGCTTTTTAATTTTATGTTTGGTTTGCTTATAAAAATTTAAATTCGACTTTATGTAAATTCACAATGTGCACAATATGAACAATTTAACTAATCAAATAAGTAATGACAAGATATGAGTATGAAAGATAAGAGATAAGAGATGGAAAGATCAAACCACAACACGAGGATTTATAGTGGTTCGGTAACGAAGCACCTCTTCGCCCTACTCCACTCCACGAGCACCAAACTCGAGAGTTTTCTTTACTATGTCAACAAGTCCCGGTGAAAAACGGTTCTACAGCCTTTGCTTACACCAAATTTTCGACACCTAAGCTTAATGTTCGCGTTCTAATCTTAGGGTAGAACCAATCTATCACAAACTAACCACCTACTTCACAGACAATTCACTACTTCGCTTCACACACAACTTTTTTTTCACTTCACAACTTCACTTTACTCCACAACTTCACTACTTCACAACTCTTCATAATCTTTCTTTTACTCTCTTCAAACTTCACTTCAACTAAAACACTTTCTTGAACACACTATCTAATATTATTACTTAGATCACCCTGATCTAACTTTATACCTTACAAATGATGATCACCACAATCTACTTAATGTACACAACTACGATACACACCTTCACAATATACACAAATGATTTACATGATATAATACAATTACAACAAGGTTGAAAGGACACACACTAAGCTATAATACTTCTTCACTTGATGGTAGAAAGTATTATTCTCTTGCACGTGAGGATTAAAGCTTGGATCACATGGAAACAAAGTTTTATGATTAAATAATCAAAGGAATGAAAGGAGAGTGTAAACTGATTTAGAGCAGAATGAAAGTGTGTGCAAAAGGTGAGAAAATCAGTGAGGAATAGTCTAGTATTTATAGGCAATCTGAGGGGGATTTTTGTCTGGTCGGCCCCCTTAATTAGGTGCAGGTTGTAGGTCTTAATATTTATCGGGGGCCGCCCTTATAATTAAGGGGGCCGCTAGGCCTGGACGCTCCCTTTTTTGTCTTTTCTAGGGGAGGTGTTTTCTGGAACATTTCTAGCCGTTTTTGGGTAGAAAATTTGAATTCAAAATATTTATTTTGAATAAAACATTTCTTTTAAATACAAAAATGTTTTGTAAAAGTTATAAAAATGTTTGTAACATTTTATAAAAAAATGTGAGGTTGAATAAAAATTCCTTTGATCATAAAATGCATTAAGCATTTATTTATTCATACCTTTAAGTGATTAAATTGTCGAAATGAAAATTTACTACTAATTACTTGTTTACGTTTAATTTTACATTGAACGTTTTTACATTTTGTGATTATCAAAACGTAGAGAGGTCGAAAAATATTAATAACGTTTTTAGGCATTATTTCTATCAACAATCTCCCCCTTTTTGATGATTACAAAATCTAAACTCATTAAATGTAAAATTATTTTAAAACAAGTATTTAGTGAGTTTTATTTCCATTTCTCCCCCTTTTTGTAGAATCAAAAAGGCTTCGTCGACGAATGTGAGTAAAATCGACAGAATAAGTGCTCCCCCTTGATGTGTGCTCCCCCTCGTTCGAGGGCACCAAGGAATCGAGCTATGGTAACTTTGCTACAAAAACAAGTTAGAAGAACAACACCAATGTTTCTAACATATAGCAAAGGAAAGAAAAATATTTAAACATGTTGATAATGCTTAACAAGTGTCAAGGTATTTGTGTAAACTAACAATCACAAATATATATCAACTAAACTTAACTTATATAGTTAGGAGTCATTCAACCAAAATATAAAACATAAAGACAAGCAAGTGCATACTTGAAACATAAGATTAAAGACCATTCATTAAACATAAGAATTGTGTATAAAACACAATCATGCATACATTAAATTGAAATAATATGCTTGAAGCATATGACATACATAAGATTTAAACTACAAAGGTCCTAATATTCCTAGGGTTTCATAGGACTTGCTTGCAAAAGGTTTGGTTGACAATTATTTGAAAATGGCTAAACATGGTGTATGTTTAGTTTGGAGAAAGTGATGGTGGTGGTGGCGAATTGGGTGGTGGAGGTTGTGAGAGCATGTGTTCTATGTAAGAAAACATGTATTGGAGTTTATCTCTTAATCCAAAGATGAGAGTACGGTTGTGAATGCAATATAAGCATGAATCTCCATGAGCTTCAAGAAGGTTCAAAGGGATGGGATGACCAAAGATAGGTAGAGAAGGTGATGGATTATTAAATTGTACATCAAGTGAAGTTATTGGTAAAAGGGTGAGAGTGATGTCCATTGATCCACTTTCTTGAAGTAGAGGTGGAGGAGGAACTCTTGGAGGAGGAGATGTTGATGAGTTCAAGTAACCATTGGTTGATGGTGATGTGGAGGAGTTTGGTGATTTGGGTATGTAGTCAATGGAGGATAAAGTAGTATCTTTAGTTGATGGTGTTTTTAAAGGTGCATTAGGAGCACTAGGTGATGAGAGTTGATGTTTAGGTGATGGGGTCTTGGTGTCATCTTGAGTTAAATCCATAAACAATTGTTTTGGTGGAATGATGTTGATTTTTAGTCTTTTGGAAGCTTTGGAAATGGAAGCTCTAGTGGATTCCATAAAGGTTTATGGTGGTTGATAATGAATGAAGAAGATGATGAAGTGATGGTAAACATTTAGAGGGAATTTATTGGTAGAGAATAGGTTGGAAATGGAATGAATTTGAACAAGTTTAAGGATTTCCAAAATGTGTTTGAGTTTTCTGGGTAAGGGTATCTGAGGCTAGATAAAAGGGAGTCAAAAAGCAGAAAGAAACAATAATTCTCATGATCTGGGTGGCTGCCCCCTTAATTATGATGCTGACCCCCTTAATGATAAGGGGACCGCCCTTATAAGATAAGGGGCTGCCCATCTGATGTTTTTCAGATGACCAAAATTTTTATTTTTGCTAACATTTTGTAAGAAAGGTTTTGTTTTGGTGATCAATTTGCAGCAAGTCCCATGTGAACATATATGTGCATGAAACATGTATATCATATATGCATGCAATTTGTAAGGATATATGAAATAAAGATAAACACAAAGATCATACTAATAGCACATAATAATTAGATGTTCCAAGAAAGCTAAACAAGTTCACATTCTTTTAACTAAGTCGGGTTATCATCGCATAAGTAATTAAACATCAACATAAGTTTACACAAGGTCCTAAACATGTTATTCTATCAAGCAAATCATCATTGAACATCTTTATTTCTTTTTCTTCTCGAAGACTCCTCGTAATGCCTTGCCAAATGATTTGAATCCACCTCTAAGTTCCTTATGCACATGTTGTGTTTGATTGAGCAAGTCGGTTGGACGCTCAAAGAGAATATCATCATCTTGTTCAGAACAAGTGGGAATGGCGTATGGTTGGTAATCGAGAGGTTTGAGAGGGTTTAGGTAGGTGGTAGCAGATTGGGTACTAGCACAAGAAGTACCATCATCCTCATCATCATCTCCTGGGTGAGATGAAGATCCATGGTTATGATGGGCGAAAGTTGAGAGTGACGGGTTAGGCATTCCATATCACTTCGTGGTGTTCGAGTTTGTTTCAAGGCAAGTGGACGCATGACCCTATCGGCGACATTGTAAATGCTATTATCAAGATGAGGATAATGTTCCATGACGTATCAAAAAATACGAGTCAAGAACATGTCATAAGGAAGATTGGCATTTGGAGTAGCCCGAGCACATTCAATTAGTTTGACAAAGAAATAAACAAGATTTAGATTTTCTTCGGTACAATACAATACAACATGTGAGCGAGACTAGCCGAAAGATGGTCCCGGTGGCCTCCTAGTCCGAACACATTCTTACGAATGAGTTCTTCCCAACGCTTCATGTCTTTTCTTAATTCTTTGATAAGAATTTGATTGGGAGTGAGAATGACATTTTTGCTTTTGATGGTACGATTAGACTCGACACGTTTCAATTGAAAAAATCGACGAATATCATCGGGAGTAGGAAGATTGGTATGATATGGTCCCTCGGTCTCTTGGAAGAATGCAAGAGATGCGAGATCCCATTCGTTTGTGAAGACGGCTTGACCATTATATGGAATCCTGATAATTTGACTGAATTGTGTGAGTGAGAGAGAGATAAATTCATGTTGAATCACGAATGAGATTAGAAGATAATCGTACTCATCGGTTTGGACTTTGACTTGACTATAAAAGTCTAGAGTGAATCGAGGAACAATTGGTTCGTTGATCTCGAAAAGACTATCGAAGCGAACGTTGGTGAACAGTCGCTCAATTTCGTTGGATTTGTAATAGAGTTGATCCACGACTCGGCCCTCGTGAATGCAATGGTTTTCGATGGGTTTATATAATTGAGCAAGAACGGGAGAAAACCGTGTATTTCGATACTTTAGGGATATATGATTTGGGTAAGGGAGGGATCACCATAATTTTCAAGGCATGTTTATCACCTAAACAAGACAAAAACAAAATAGAATATTACTACAAAAGAGATTATATATATATATATAAATTATATATATATTATATATATATATATATATATATATTAATATATATATATATATAATGACGTTTTAAAAACAACATATGTGGAACGAAAGACTAGACCAAACGCCCCTTTATTAATGAAAGACTTGACCAAGAGCGTCGAAAGAAATATATATTAATTGGTATATTTTTCGATTAATAAGTTCATTACAGTGACTTTAACAATATGAATAATTTATATTTTGAACTCAAATTACATTGAAAACGTTAAACCAAATGCCTCCATATTTTACATTTTTTATTAAAGGAATCAATGTATATATGAATTATATATCTTGATGACTAATACACGTTTATTATGTGTTTATACATGTGGCAAAATGTAGTGATGATCATTTCGACTCTAGACTAAGATCCTTGGAAATGATCCAAACACCCCTTTATTTTTATAAAATTTCATCAATTGATTCGAAAAATATATATTGAGTCATGTATGCTTTGATAATCAATACATGATTATTTTTTTAACATGTTGTGGCATGAATCCACAATGTTACAAGTCCATGTTTAGAAAAGTTTCTAGTTAAAAACAATATTATATATTTTCATAAAAATTTGACCTAAAAAAAATTTTAGTAACTCGAGCCTATTGAAAAATTTTCGGATTCCTATGTCTACGGAATCATATGATTATGATAACCAAGTTCCAATCACAAAAATAAAAGATTACAAAAAATGTAAAATACCCAATTTTGATTAAAACAAAATTGGATGAAATCAAAAAAAGAAAAGTATGGAAAAACTTACATTAGAATGTTATTTAATCAAGTGGTAGTGTTTGCCTCTTATGAAATCGGATTGATTTTGTGTTTGGGGATTGAATTTTATGGTTTTGGTGAGTGGGTTTTCGTCACAGCAACAACAGGGAGAAAAGGAAGAACTAGAATGAGTGTTTGGTATTGTGTTTAACGCTGAAAAAGGGTGTTTGGCGAAACTAAGTGGCCGGCCCCCTTAGTGATAAAGGGGCCGCCCCTTTTAACATGGCGGGTCCCCTTAGAGCTAAGTTTTTCTTGTTTTTTCGATTTTGACTAGTTTTATCAATGTAGAATTATTAAAATTCGTCGAGAGCTACTAGTAATATTATTTTAGATAACCTGGTTCTCGAAAAATGACGTCAAAGATAAAAGGAAAATACTTGACACGTTTAATTAACTTTTCGTTTAATTAAATGGACTTAAATAATTTCCGTTGAAATAATTAAGCTGTCAAGATTTTTAGACCGAGAAGAGGTTTAGAGATGATTGACGAAATTTGATTGACATTTTAATTAACCTTTCGCCAATTAAAAATACTTTGATTATTACGGATGAGATAATCAAGTTGTCAAGCCGAGAGAAGATTTGACAAAGATTTAGTGACGTTTTCAATAAACTTCTTGTTAATTGAGTAGATTAATTACTTCGGATGAAATAATTAATTATCATGATTTAAGAGTGTTTGCGTGCGAGAGAGAATATAAATACGAGACGATAAAAATAACATAAGAGTCAAAGCTTGATACGACGTTTCTAATAGACATTTTATTGAAGACATGTAGTCGAGGCGGATGTCGTAGACGAAGAGAGTTTGTTTCATCCATAGTATTTTGATGTCATGCCTTTTCGGCGCTTGAGTATGGTGTAAAACTGATCCTACTTCTATGTTAACTATTACCCACAAACTCATTTTTCTTCATCTACGTGAGTTCACTATATGTGGACATAGAAGATTTCTATTTTATAGAGGTACGCAGAGAATCCTAATTCAACTACGTGAGTGCAAAGTTCATCATGAACAATCTCTTGCTTTTCATTTAATTCTAGATAACGAACAAATGGCATTTCTAGTGACTACACTATTTTCTCAAGCTTAATTTATATAACCCTTTTGTTTAGCAAATACTACTTGTAGCATAATTACACATAATCATTTAACACTTTGCACATAATTAATATTCTAAGTAATTGGGTAAGAAAACATACCTTTGCCTACAACTTGTTTTCTTCAACATCTTAAAGTGAAAAAGTTTTGAAGGTAAAATATTTTGGTGACCCCGTCATAAAATTTGAGAATGTATAATCTTCAATCCACTCGTCAGATACCAAAGAATGTTCATAAATAAATCAACCTAAATATTGTAACAATTCAACCATTTGGTCCCCAATGTCTCATGGGTCCGAAATTGTTAGTGCCGAACTTATTTTGCATATGTTGCATTTGATTCGGATACATATACGTGTGAACTCATGCCCCATGGAGTAAACGTGTTCTGTTGTGAAGTATTCATATTGAAAGATTATGTAGAAAATTTTTGTCTACCTTGATTCTCTTTTGGATTTGTGGTGATTAGACCGAGGCTGAGAATTATTAGTCTTTTTTAAAGAGGAGTTTGAGATCATGTTTTGGTTTGGTAAATGCAACTCCGGTTCTTAAAGGAAGGTTTATAAAAACCCATTTTACTTCATTGTCGATTGCAATAGAATTTTAGTATGTTTAAAATAAGTATAGGTCTTTGGATCTCGAATTTTGATTCTACTCTTTTTTTCTCTATAGGCTTAGGTTCAGCTCGTTGTGATTTTACAAAATTTACTTATTTTAGTCTCACTTGTCTGATGCATCGGTTGATTAAATCCTAACGGAATTGATCCTCCGATATTTTTTTTTGAAAAAAAAACTTTTTAATATTTTCTTAAGTGAGTGACTACTATTATTAAATTGATTAAGCTTAAAAATTTCTTTCTTAAGCTTTTCATTTTCGAACTTAAGGTCTTGACATATTTTACATTCTCCATTAGCTTCTTTACCTTTTTCTAATTTAGATAGTTTATTTTTTAGTTCGAGTACTTCATTTTCTAACTGATTTTTAGTTAGTTTTAGTGATTTATTTTTAGCCATGACTGTTAGACCTACTTTTCATAATCGATTATATTCACTATCTAATTCTTTTTCATCTAACGATGATAGGTCATCACTAAAGAATTCGGATTCGAAAAGTACCTCATTGGATGCTTTAGCCATAAGACATTTTTCATCCTTAGTCTTTTCTTCTCCATCTTCGTCGCTATCACTCCATGATCCTCCAACGAAGGATCTTTGATTATAGTTTGTTGATAGTTTTGGGTATTCTCCGATGAGATAATTTGGATCTCCACATTTAAAGTATTTTCTTTCTCTTTTGTCATTCTTGTCATCTTTATTTCTTTGGGATGACTTTCTTTCTTCTTGTGGTTGTCTTACAAATCTTTCTCGTCTTTTGAAAAATTTCTTAAAGTTTCTCACGACCATGGCGTATTCTTCGTCTTCACTATTGGAGGTCGAACTATCTTCATCACTAGATTCCTTTTTAGCCTTTAAGGCAGAGATCCTATTTTGTTCTCTTTTGCTTTAACCATTTCGGAATCTTTCTTTATTTATCATTTCATAAACGTTCAAGTTTTTCAATAAGTTTCATCAAGCGATAGTGCTGTTAATCTTTCGCCTCTTCAATACGTACCCTTTGCGCCCATTTCGGATGAAGTGCCCTAAAAATTTCCAACATAGTGCTTGCTAAAAAACCTTCAACAAATGCTTTGAGGACTAGTAATAATAGTGTTAAATCTAGAAAATCTATTATCTTATCGATTCCTCGTGTGAATCTAAATGGTGTTTATATTGTTGAACAAGAAGATCTATTTTATTATCTTTGACTTGACTATTACCTTGGTGAGTGATTAGTAAAGTATCCTAAATTTCTTTTGTCGTTTTACACATAAAAATTCTTTCGTATTCTTTGCGTGGCAAAGCAATAATAAATTCCATTGAGCTAATTATTTTTTGTCGCGTTTTTCCTTTTAAGATCAACATTTTTGTTTTATTCAAAGAGTAACAATTTATCCTTTTTAGTTTGAGATTATTTTAACGGAAGGAAAATCACCATAGGTAATACTAGCCAGAGATTCTAGATCGTTGATTTCACATAAGTTTCGGAATCTATTTTTCTAATAAATCAATCCATCACTTCAATAGTGATGGTCCTTTGCAGATTACCCTTCTAAATATTTTTCCGATGCCATAGATCGATTCAAGTTTTAAAATACAATTTATTATAAAAATCTTGTTTGACGTGGCTTCTAATACCAATTATGGAAAACTAGAAGGGAGTTGAATAGTTTATCGCTTTTTATTAGACGTGTCTTTTTAGTTTATAAAAGCTTAGATCTATTTATGTGATCTCAATATGTATACACTATGAACAATGCAAGTAAGTAATAAATGATAAATTAATATGCAAAACAAGAGATAACAGTTAGAAGGATCAAACCACAATACAAGGATTTATAGTGGTTCGGTAAGCCACCGAACACCTCTTCGCCCTACTCCACTCCCCGAGTACCAAACTCGAGAGTTCTCTTCACTATGTCAACAAACTACCTTTAGGCGGAGAAAACCATACACAACTTAGCTTACACCAATTTTCGACACTAAGCGAAATGTCGAGTTATAATCCTAGCTAGAACCAATCTACCACACCTTTTGTATTTTGAGGACTAAAATACTAACCGCACTACTTCACTTCACCAAGACACTACCACGATCACACCAATCTAACACTACTTACTATGATCACCACAATCTACCTATTACACACAACTGCAATACACACCTTTACAATATACACAAATAATTTACAAGATATGATACAATCTTCACAACAACACAAACTAAACTACAATACTTTTTGACTTGATGATAAGAAGTATTCTTCTCTTGCACTTGAAGAATTAAGCTTGAATCACTTGGAAACAAATGCTTATGATTAAATGATCAAAGGATTATAGGTGAAGTATAAACTAATTTTAGACAGAAAAGAATGAGTGCAAAAAGTAAAAAAATCAGTGGGGAATAGTCCAGTGTTTATAGGTAAAGCTGGGAGCTTTTTGTCTGGCTGGCCCCCTTAGCTCTTAGGCCGGCCCCCTTATCACTAAGGGGGCCGCCCAGGCCTGGACGCTCCATTTTTTATCTTTTTCAGGGGTGGTGTTTTCTGGAACATTTCTAGCCGTTTTTTGGTAGAAAATTTGAATTCAAAATATTTATTTTGAATAAAACATTTCTTTTAAATGTAAAAAATATTTTGTAAAAGTTATAAAAATGTTTGTAACATTTTATAAAAAATGTGAGGTTGAATAAAAATTCATTTGATCATAAAATGCATTAAGCATTTATTTATTCATACATTTAAGTGATTAAATTTTCAAAATAAAAATTTACTACTAATTACTTGTTTACGTTTAATTTTACATTGAGCGTTTTTATATTTTGTGATTATCAAAACGTAGAAAGGTCAAAAAATATTAATAACATTTTTAGGCATTATTTCTATCAACAATATCCACAGCTTCTTTTTCTATATGTGTAAATGGAGAGATTTATGGCTATTTCACGGGGGGGATGAGGGTGCTAAGACAAGGGGACCCTATGTCCCCATACCTTTTTACATTAGTCATAGAGGTTCTTAGCATGATCATGATCAAAAATATTAAAAAGGATGAATTTCAGTATCATTATGGTTAGTAAGGAAGCTTAAGCTCCCTCATTGTGTTTTGCTGTTGATTTTATCGATGTTATGGCAATGTGATGTAGACTCATAAAAAGTTGATAAGAAGTCTTGAGGATGAGTTTAATAGTGCTTCTGGGCTTATTGCCGAATCATAACAAAAGCACTATCTTCTTGGGAGGCATTTGAAACAAAAAGCAAGAGTTATTAGAGATCATGTCTTTTAAAAGTGGAAAGCTTCCCATGAAATATCTTGGAGTCCCTCTATTAACCAAAAGATTAGGGGTAAATGATCGCAGATGCCTTGTTGAGAATGTTGAAAGAAGAATCAACTGTTGGAGAAATAAAATGCTTTCTTATGCATGAAGAATTCAACTTATTGCTCAAGTATTAACCACTATGCAAAACTATTGGGCTTCAGTGTATATGATTCCCGAAACAGTGGTTAATGATTTGGAGAAGTTGTTCAGAAGATTCCTATAAAATTCAAGGACTCTACTAAAGGCAAAGCTAAAGTGTCATGGGAGTCCTAATTTGTATACCCAAGGACCAAGTGGCTTGGAGATAAAACACTTTACACAAATGGAATGAAGTCCTCCTTGATTTCTTCAACTTGGAAAACTTATTGAGAGGAAATAAGATTTTCTGATGGTTAAATGGGTGAATACTATGAAAATAAAAGGACGCAAGTATATGAGGAGTGAGATAAAATCATGCAATGAAAGTTAGGGATAGAAAAGTATGTTTTAAAAGATAAAGTAAAGCCATTTGTTCTGTAGAAGCTGGCAAGTAAAGACATATCAGCTGGCATGAAAAATGGTGTTGAATGGGTCCCTTAGATATGTATATATACAAAAGGGATCTATATAATCAAGTAGCTGATTGATCAAAAAGTTCTGATTGATTCATAAGGGAGTTGACTTTGGCCTGATGAATGGATTGAAGATTTCCTGTATAGAAGCAAAATCCTATTCTTGTCATAGATAACTATGTGAAGGATAAATGTGTAGGTCAACCTGTGATCAGAAGATTTGAGTTTCTCAACAAAAAATGCTTGACTGAGTCTCAGGGATAATGGGCCTAAAATTCAATGGGATAATGTTGTTTGGTTCTCTCAATTTAATCCCAGACAAGCCTTTATCTTATGGTTAGCTATTTATAAGAAATTAATGACTCAAGACAGAATCATGAAGTGGCAATATGGTGTAAATCTTCAATGCCCTCTATGTAAAAGTTGTGAAGATAGTCATGATCATTTGTTCTTTTCAATATAGTTATGCAACAAAATATGAGGCAGAATAAAATGACAAGGACAAATAAGAATGTGTGTAATTCTATGTATAACGTGTGGAATAAGAGTTTGCTAGACGCCTTCAGAATAACACATGAGTATTCACCTAAAGATTTAAATGTATTTGCTGTAGTTTACTACATATGGCATGAAAGAAACAAGAGAATTTTTAAGGAAGAAAAAAGATCAAGTGATAGGTTGAGCAAAAGTATTGAGGAGAATATAGAGAGCATGCTAAAAGCTCTGAGTGTTAAAAAAATCCACTGCAGTCTTGGTTGTTGCTAAAGAATGGGGTTTGCAATGGTCCCATAACAAGTTTGTAAAAGTGATAATGTAAATCAACTGTATAGTGTGGAATTGGGTTTAGCCTGATGGGTGCCTGAATTTTTAAAGGGGTGTTTGGAAGAAGATCTTAAAGCCAAATTCTCAACATTTACTGTCATAACTTGAAAAGATATGGTTAGTAAAAGTCTTACAGACCATTATAATGGGTGAGGTACTTTATATTTTGAAGTTTTTTTTCCTGGGTTTTTATCCTCACTGTCCTTATAGGCTTATTAGTTGGCCTTGAGGGACTGTATCCTGTAGTTGGATCAGTTTGGTTACTGTTGGGGTTTTGCAACTATTGACTATTTATAATCACGGGTACGCAACGGAATAAATATAAACACGTATAGAATATGTAATTAACAAATAGATCAAGAAGCGTGTACCTTTTAGCAATTAATGAACACCGTTCTTGAATATAGGCGTATGTATAAATCTAATACGCGAGAACTAAATAAGTTACCAAAGTAGATAACCTCTATGGTATGCATGCACTACACGTCACCGTGATACGCTAGAATGCTAGTACTTGCTTCACAAATAAAAGAAACCAACATGATGTTCTTGTTTTAAGTTCTTGACGTCATACGATCGCATCCCATGAGGGATTAATAGTACATACGGATCGAATATGTTGCATGGGAAAGAACAGTTATCATTCGTCTTCTTACATGCAAATATTCATGCATGTATATGAATCATATGATCGAATATATTGCATGGGAAAGAACAATATTCATTTGTTTTCATGCATGGATACACGAAAACAAACAACCCTTTTGGGTTTTTGTTTCTACCGATCGACTTTTGACTGCAACCACAAAGAAGGAAAAAGTAAAAACCTATTTATGCGTTATCGTTAAAGTGTTTGTATGCCTCAGATATAATGATTCCATAGGGATCATTATATATAGTCCAATAACTTGTTCTCCAAGTTATGATACAATACATCCTTTAGTTTGCTAGAAACGACACTCGGACCCTCTCCTTCTTTTTCTAGTTTGACCGTATTAAATATTTCGTGAAACATGTTAATATAATTAATATACAATAAATATATTAATTACATTCATGTATCCTATGTGTATACGTGTGTGCTCTCATAGGCTCACGTAATTTTTCGAACATATTTGATATATTGTACATATCCCAACAGCTCTCACTTGGACATGTCTCAAATAATATAATAACATTGGTAAGCGTCTAGCAACATGCCAATGCTCCCAGGAATACCTGAGTGTACTTTCGTAAAGTCACAGTTAAATGATTTAAGCATTTACAATCCCTTTGTTTTTGATACCGTGTTAAAAATGGATATGGATCTAAGTCATTCTATTATTTAACGATTATGTTTCTCGTATATATGATTAATCAAGATTACCAAAAATCATTGAGACATATCTACATGATTTTTTGGGTGCGGCCAAGCATACATCTGATTAACCCTACGAGGGTCCCAATGGCATCATTCTTCAACTATTGAAGTAATAAATTTTTTATTGACTACAAGTGTCTGTCACATGCGTCATAATTATTTTTGAAATAACCGTATTAGCTACCTATCAGGATAACTAGAATCAAATCAAGAAGAACAATCCACACATGCAAGACCTACTTGCATCTCAAGTCTAAGGATTTAGTAAACGAAATCACTTACAAGATTCATTTAATGACGCCGATCCATAAAGTGATAATCTTGTTAGTTGGAAAAGTCCGATATTCATCTTATGATTATCATGAAGTTTGCGGACCATCCTTAAAATATATCCAAAATATCACCAATCACTCAGATTTGTCTTAATTCAACAATATTCCCATATTGTTGATCGACAATGGACTAATTTAGAATAATGAAATTATTCACGGATTAAACATGCAAATATAGGACACAATTTATATTAAATACAACTTCATACCACGTATCCTTATCATTAATAAAATTGTCTTAACATCCCTTATCCAAATATTAAACACAGATCTACATGAAACTACTAGCTAAACGAAGTCTCATGCTCCAAGCATGTTGGGTAAGCTTTCCTTTCGGTAAAGCCTTCGTAAAAGGATCTGCTAGATTGTCATATGTGTGTTATAAATATTTATATCACACAGTTCAATAAACTCGCGAACATAATGATATCTTTTATGGTAGTGTCTGGCACCCCTCTAAACCCCTTGTTCGTTGGCGATAATAACTGCGGCTGAATTATCGCAAACATCTTAATAGGTAGGTTTATTGTTGGTACTATACCAAGCCTTGAAATAAACTTTCTAATTCAAACAACTTCCATCGCAACTATGTTATTCAGCTTATGTAGCAGACATTGCAATAGTACTTTGTTTTGGAGCTTTTCCAGTCTACTGCGCTTCCGTTCAAAACAAAGACGTATCCTGTCAGAGATTTTATGTCATCTCTATCGGTCTCAAATCCAGCATCATAATAGCAATCAACTCAAAGTTCAGCATCAGGATTTCCACCATAAACCAGAGAACATATCTTTAGTATTCTTAAATACTTAAGAATGGTTTTCACAGCAGTCCAGTGTGGTTCTCCTGGATTCTGTTAAAAAAGGCTTGTTATATTATGCGCGAACGCGATATCAGGTCTAGTGCATCTTACCGCATACATAATGGAACCTACAACCGAATCATAAGGTACATTTTGCATCCGCTTCACCTCTCTGGGTGTTGTAGCACCTTGTGTTTTATTTCAAGTCAAGTCTTTTCTTGCATAAAGATATAACCGCACTTTAGAAGTACGATCCCTAAAACCTTTTCAAGATTTATCTATGTAAGCACGTTAACTTAGTCCAATTAATTCACTTGATCTAATCTCGCAGATCTTGAAAAAATTCCAAAGAATAAATGATGTTTCCCCCAAATCTTTCATGGCGAAACACTTTCCAAGATATGACTTTACACTTTGTAAACTTGAAATGTGATTTCCGATAATGACTATGTCATCGACATATAAAACGAGGAATGTAACATTACTCCCACTAGCCTTTTGATATACACATGGCTCATCAAGATTTTGAGCAAATCTAAACTTTTTGATTTCCTCATCAAATCTTTTATTCCAACTTCTTAATGCTTGCTTAAGACCATAAATGAATCTTTGAAGCTTGCATACTTTTCTGGATGATTAGGATTAACAAAACCTTCAGGTTACACCATATAAATGTCTTCATCAAGAAAACCATTTAAAAAGGCAATTTTGACATTCATTTTTCATATCTCATAGAACGCCGCTATGGCTATAAGAATTCTAATAGCTCTAATGTCAGTAACGGGTGAGAACGTTTCTTCATAATCAACCCTATAGGTTTGAGCAAATCCCTTTGCTACAAGACAAGCTTTATAGGTGTGTACATTGCCATCCATGTTAGCCTTTTTCTTAAAAAGCCATTTACTCCCAATAGTCTTACCATTAGGAGGAAGATCAACCAAGCGCAAGACTTGATTATCTTTCATAGATTGCATTTCCGCATTCATAGCACCGAGCCACTTATCAGATTTCGGATCTAATAGTGTAGCTTTATAGTTAGTAGGTTCATTAAGATCCCTTAAACTATGTTTCTCCACTTCTACATTTAGACATAAGCGATCGGGAGCTTGATGTGTCCTTGCAGACCTACAAACGGGAACAACTTCCTCTTGAGGTGGTTCTAAACCTTCAACCTCCATAGGAATTTCGCTAGTGTTTTCAGAAGGTGATGTATCTTCATCTTGAATTTCTTCAAGTTCTTCGGCCCTCCCACTGATTTCTTAAGACAAAATATTTTTCTCTAAGAATTCAGCATACCTTGCAACAACAATTTTGTTTTCAGATAGGAAGTAGAATTAGTACCCCCGTCGTTTCCTTTGGGTATCCTATAAAGATACACTTAACATATCTTTGTTAGAGTTTGTCAGGCGTATCTCTCTTCACAAGAGCCTGACAACCCCAGACCTTTAAGTAAGATAAATTAGGAACTTTTCCATACCATAGTTCATATGGTGTCTTATCAACCTTCTGGTTGGAATCAGAATTGATTAATGCATGTACATCTCTAAAGCATAATCCCAAAAGGATAACAACAGAGTTGTAAGATTTATCATTGATCGAACCATGTCTAACAAAGTACAATTCCTCCTTTCACACCACCTTATTGTGTTGTGGTGTATATGGAGGCGTAAGCTGTTGAACAGTTCCACAAGCTTTGAGATAATCTTTAAACTCTTGACTAATATATTCGCCTCCTCGATCTGATCAAAGTGCCTTTATAGTCTTTTCGAGTTGATATCCTACTTCATTCTTAAACACCTTGAACGTTTCAAAAACTTCATGTTTATGTTTAAGTAAATACATATAATCATAACGACTATAATCAATGAAGTAGCTATCTTTATAAATAGAATTAACATTTAGCCCGAGACTAAGCATATCAATTTCATAAATAGAGAGCTCCTTATTTCAGCTTTCTTCTTCGACCTTATTTTGTGTTACAAATATGAGTACCACAACCAGTGTTATACACCCAGGATTTATTAGAAAAAGAAAATAATTCTATTACAAAGATACCTGAAGAACTGGCAATGCCAACTTGCTTCTTCTTATTTATCAACTCAGCAAGGTAAGCATGATAATTCCATCTTCAATGACCCGCAGATTTGGTTTTTATCTTAACTGTTTTATTGGTAAGCCTCTTTGCAGTGGTGGCAGATATCATCTTTGCCGGATGCTCTTTAGCCCAGAAAGTTTTAGGTTTTAGGCTAGGGAGAGAACTTTTATCCTTTACGCTTGCCTTTCCCTTTACCCTTCCCTTTAGCATTAAGCGATTAACCTTAAATCGCCATTACTTGTGGTGTAGCAGCCTTTTAAAGTAAACCCTTCTCATATTCAATAAGCAGAACATGTAGTTTACCAATTGTCTTCCCCATGTTATGCATATTGTAATTTCTTACAAAACCAGCAAAGTCACTAGTGAGGCCATTCAAGATTAAACCAACACTAAGATCTTGTGGGAGCACATAACAAGAGTTCTATTTGCACCGCAAATTCTCATCTTAATGAACATATGTGCCAATTGGTTTTTTCCATCCTCTTGTTTGCAAGCATGGAAAGTTTAAATTAGGTCAAACCTCTCAACTCCAGCTTGTTTCTTAAACATAAATTTAAGCTCCTGAAGCATTTCTTAAGGTGGGGAATTTTCTAGCTATCCATGTAGTTTGAAAGTCAATAAACTCTAAGCATAAGACTAGCAACCTCATTATAGCATCATATACCATTCAACTGCTGCAAGAATTAGAATCAGGTAGGTGGAGCAGGGGAAATAGGCTATTCAAGGACAAACAGTTTCCTTTCAACTCTCAAGACCATCTTAGGTGAACGAAATAAATCATTGATATTTAACCAGAAGTTTTTCAAACATCATCTGAAAGCCGAATGGTTATATGTTTAAGATAGGTATTGCCACTTCAACACATAATTAAGTTTAAGATTTTAGTATTTTCCGATAATACTCCTTAGAACTTGTTTTCTTCACAAAAAGCAAAACCCTAATTTTTTTTCTCCTTCTTTCTCTTGGATCGGCCGATTGATGCACTAGGGGGGTTAAGGATTTTTTTTTGTATTTATAAGCCCCTAAACTAGTTCTAGATAATTCCTAATTAGAGTCCTAGTTTAATTAGGCTTTTATTTCTTTTATTTCTTTTTTTCCCTAAAATTCGTATTCTACTATTCATGTATAAAAAAATATTTTTTTTTATCTTTTATTAATTAATTAATTACCTTCAATACCTCAAATTTTTATAAAAACTCAAGCTAATTTGGTAAACCATTTTGCTTATAAATTACTTTCTAAAAATAACTTTTCATTTCACCAGCATACTTCCTATTTTTAGAAATTTCATTAAAACTCTTATATTTTACAAAACTTATTCCCTTCTCATAGGTCATATTTTTCACATTAATCCAACTTCCAAAACCTAATCTTATCTTAAATCACTAACACAAAAATACGTATACGTAATAATTACTTACACAATTAACACGAAACCGCTTAAATCACCAAAATTATTTCCTTGTCACTAAAAGTGAACGAAATGAACTTCACAAAATCCAACACCAATCCAATCCCAATGAGACGATCACGCTCAATGGATTGATTATCAAATCTCACATAACCCACATAAACACATATAAACACGAATAAACACAAATAACACATAACCCATACATTGCAACAGATACATAAGTCAACACTAACGGTTTGACTAACCTGCTCAAGTCATGGTTGTCACAGTCAGGACTAAAACGCGACGCCGTCACGTCGATTTTCTTATATATACAAACCCGAATTTAGGGTTTTTAGTGTGTAACTTTAGAATAAAAAGAGGGTACGAACCCTAGTTCATTTAGCAGCTGTAGGAGACGATTTTAGGGCCTAAAAACCCTATTGTACTTCTTCCAATCCATGTTTTAATCAAGTAAGGTTTACTTAATCATTCAATATGTCTATGTGTTGTTTGATCTATTGTTCTTGCTTTATCTTTAACATGCTTGGCTAAACCTATTATTGTGTTTATTTATGATTGTATGAAACCTATAATGTAGATCTTAGTGATGTTGCTTCTTGTGATGGATGTGCACGTTAGGTCTTAGAAAACCAGCTTTTTGTCTATAATCGCTATTGATATGTCTAGGGAAACGTGATTGTGTAGAAAGGATACCATCGGGTAACAGTCTTCATACTACCTTGCCCCCTAATATGGTTGATCCACTTTTAATGTATTTTACATGCACTTAGTAAACTCCTAGGGGCCGTGTAATAGTCTTCATACTACCTTGCATGTGCGTTGCTCTAGCGGCATACTAAGTAGACGGCGGGTTCGTGTAATTCGTTCATGCTTTAGGAAATAGTTACACAGATCATCACAAGGGTGACAAGGCAACAACACTAGGAGAAGCAATCTAGGGAGTAATACATGATTAAATAGACACAATCTTTTATCTTATTGTTATCACCATTAGCGTAGAATTATATTATTAGTTTAAATAGCTAAAACCAACCCACCTCTCAATTATATGATTTACTTGCTTTCCATAAAATACAAAAATAATCTTCCCTCAACCCTTTGAATTCTGTTAGACCATGATCAAGCCTTCCCAACCTATTCCTCGAGTAAACGATAAACAACCCCGAGTCTTGCCTATACTACACTACAACGATTTGGTGCACTGCCTAGGGAGTTGTAAAACTTCTCATGTAGAAGTCCTACGACAACCGCACATCAAGTTTTTGGCGCCGCTGCCTGGGGAATAGTTAGGTTTTAATGATAGTTTAGCTTAGTCCTACTTGCTTGAATCTTTTCAAGTAAGATTTAATTCCCGCACATTAGCTTTCTTGTAGTCTATCTTTTCTTCGTGTTAATTGTTTCGTAACCCATTCTCGTCAACCACCATGGGAGACGAGAATCATATCCGTACCTTAGGAGACTACTCCAAACCAAGCTACGAGGGCTATTGGAATACCATCGAGCTCCCCGTAGGGAACAACGTGGTACCTCTTCGATTCGACACCATTCGGTTGGTGCAAAACGGATGCTCATTCCACGGACTTCGGTCCGAGGATCCAAATCAACACCTCAAGGACTTCCTTAAACTTGTGGACTCACTTGACCTTGACGGTGAAAATAGGGAAAGAACGCGCCTGCGTTTATTTTAATTTTCCCTATGCGATCAAGCTAGCAATTGGCTTGAACGCCTTCCAGTAGGATCCATCTCCACATGGGAGGATCTTACTACCTGATTCCTTGCTCAATTCTTTCCACCGGGAAGGACCGCAAAACTTCGCAACGATATCCTGATGTTCCAACATCATCGTGGAGAATCTTTATCCGAAGCATGAACTCGTTTCAAAGACTTACTCCAAAAAGTCCCTTATCATGGCATCGATCTTTGGCTCCAAGTCCAAATTTTTTATGACCATGTTAATCCCATCACAAGACGAACCATTGACCAATCGGCCGGTGGTAAGCTTCGTGACCTCAACCCCGAAGAATCCTGGGCAATATTAGAGGACCTCGCCCTCTATGACAACGAAAGTTGGAATGACCCAAGGGATTTCGTTAAGCCGGTCAAGGCAATCGCATTGCCTCAAGATGTCCCGAGTACATCCGACCGCCGTCTAATCGAGCTCGAAAATCAAGTTCAACGCTTGATGGAAGCTCATCTTGCTCCGACACAACCTACCCAAGTAAACAAAATCACTACCCCATGTGATATCTGCAGTGGTCCCCACGACACTCGGCATTGCATGGAGAACCCCGAACAAGCCTTCGTTGAATACGCATCCTCGCGTACCGATGAAGCGGGAGGTAAGTGGTATACCTTTAAGCCCGAGCAAAACAATCTTGGTGACACCTATAATCCGTCATGGAGAAGTCACCCGAACCTGTGGAGACAACCTCAACTCCCAAAATAAATGTTTTCTAACCACTAACCGTTCAACCCAACGATTCGATCCCGAACGTTCCTTCAACACACCGTCCTCTAAATTTAACCAATCAGTCAATTTTTAGAAGGGACTGGTTTCCAATTCCATGGCAATCTCAGACGTAGACTATCCAAGTTTGAAGCCGATTTCAAACAACAACAAAGCGAGATGACCAACAAAATTGACACCGTGTTGAAGGCCATCACCGACCGAATAACCGGCACGCTGCTTAGCGATACGGTTAAGAACCCGAAACTGGAGACCCATCCAGTTTCGTCTACTCGTTCTCACCCGACAATGGACCCACAATGCTCAATACAAGTTCATAGCTCAATCAACACAATCACAATCCACCCCAAGCAACCCGAAAAGTCCCAAGTTAATGAGCCTAAAATGGAACTGGAAAAGAAAGCCTCAGAAACGCCAACTCTAACCCACAACCACATCAATTTGTCTCCATCGGCACAAAACAGGTGCAAAAACTTAACTCGATGCTTGAATCACTCAGGTTGGTTCCCCAATCCTCCAATACGAAATTTGTCTACTCTAATGAGGATGATGGAGAAGTAATGTTCATCGAGATTATACGAGATGATGATGAACCCCAAAATAAGGATCCCAATGAAGGAGAAGGGGCAACGATAGAAGAACCGGTAGTAGAGTACTTTAACACCTTTCCGACTAGAAATGAACTAACCTACTATAGGTACCTAATGAGTGGCCCAATCCATTTAACATTCCTAAGGAACCCTATCATTTCGGAAGGATGCCCCTACAACTTTAAGATACCATGCAATATTGTTGTAGATTAGGGGGCTCCAAGAACCTTTCGGGACACAATATAACTAGCTGATTTAGTATCATCTTAAACATAATCTACTTTACTTCTTCAAAAAGCTTAACATCAGATTATTAGAAGAGACTGATCATATCTTCGGATTAGCTGACGAAACCAAATCCTACCCGTCGGAATCGTTAAAGACGTAGAAGTCCACATAAGAAGACTAAAACTATTAAATGATTTCTACGTACTCAATATGAAAAAGGACCCCGAGACCCCTTTACTTGTAGGAAGAGGATTCCTAGTTGCCGCCAACGATCACAACACTCCTCTTAGTTCTAGGGAAGATCCTAGTTTTGATAAACTAGAGCCTCAACCACAACCCTCACCTAATTGTCCACCCTTAGATGCAAGTCTAGGAACCGAAAGAGGTTTCAAACCACCCATCAAACCATAAAGTTCTTATAGTTTTAGGATGAAGGTGTTAGATAATTTGACCATTCATACACCACCTTCATCTCTTGTGGCGTCTTTCCACCTTAGGGATTTGTATTGCTATTATTGCCCATGTGTAGATGACCCTAAGAAACATTATGGATTTAAACTGGGTTTATTAAGATATAGTGGATCCTTAGGTGTTGATTTTTCAAAATTAGGGATGATAGGATATGATTGGGAATTAGAATTTGAGGAAGTTTCTCTTCTAGGAAGAGGACTTAATTAACCCGTTAGGCCAAAATATGCAGAGCATGTAATTCAACAGCCAATTTTTCAGCATCTGACCCCTTCTCACAACAATGGTGTGTACCGTTACTATCACCCGCACTTGAACTCAAGTATAGGGAAACCCTCCCCTTTATCTGTTAAATAAAGGTAGAGTCAGGCTCGTGACTCGAACAAAAACAAGAAATTCTTGGGAGGTAACCCAATTTACTTTTCCCGTAATTCAGAGTGTCATGTGTGTTTTAATTCTTTATAGTTTGTTTTATTATGTTTGAATTATCTTGTAATCATGCTTTGTTTGTCTTTAACTTCGTCTTAATTTCAATCGAAGGTATTTTGCAAACAATAAGTGTAGGGGAATCTATCCGGCTTTTGAGCCAAATTCAAACATGATAAATGAATTGTTTAGATTAATCCGCGTTAGTTTCGATTCATATGATTGAATTATTAAATCTCAGGTTTTGTACTGCCATTTATACAGGAATAAACTTATGGAATCAAGGCAGGAAATTTTTCATCAAAAACAAAAATTTTGTTTTCACAGACTGTAGAGACGGCGTCACGATTAACACGCGACACCGTCACTACGACACATGTGACGGGGTTACCACAACCCTGACGGCGTTAAACGCCCAGGTTCCGAAAACTTAAAGTTTTTATTTATTATTGAAAATAAAACTTGCACGGCATTTAATATATTTATTCTTCCATTATAAACCTGCAAAACCTAATAAATTTAACAATTCTTTCATCTTATCTATCAAGTCTAACCCTAAATTCATATTGAATATTGGTAAATCGCACATTTTATGCTTGGTATAGTTGTCTTTGTCTTTGATTACAGGTTATATTTGATGAGACGAAGCTTGGAAGTTCTTAGGAAGTTTCATTGGATGATTCTCGAAGGACGATTTAACCAGTTATTGCATGTTTCTTCTCCATTATTGAGCAAACCAGGAGAGTACTAGCTTTTTTTTCTTGTTTTCTTTTCCCATTATTCATTTTAACGGGTACTTCCAGAGAACAGTAGGAACAATGTTCAAAATAAGTGTAGGGCGAAAAATAAGCCTTAGAAACTATTTCTTCATTTGTCATTTGCTTTTTCCTTAAAAAGATGGGTAATATATCAAAACATAGCATAAAAGGGAGATTTTTACCAAAATTTAAATTTTTTTACGACACATACCAACGAAAACCAAGTATTACTAGCGTCCCATGGATAGGAATTTATATGACTAGCACAATAACCCTCAAAATTCCACCCTAAGATGTGAGGTTCGCCCTTAGATCTTTAGGAATTCGGGTACCTATCATCGGTAACCCAAGATGATTTTATCTTTACCCGGTTCGAGTTAAGGAGTGAGCAGTCATATGTGTTTATTCCGCCGTTACAGATGTGTACGTGTAGTCTTCATCGCCTTTTTTGGAATGTCTGGTGTTAGTAAAATTCATATGAGTATACCGATAGCATATTAAATTCTATACCTTGTTTTTGTGATGCATTCCGAGACCGCATAGTAAGTATTAGGATTTGCTTGATAAGAGGCATTAGGAATAACCTATGTTTTAAACTTGTAACTGTTATGATGGTCACCTCGATCATATAACTATCCCACACCCTTGCCATGCACCCATCTTTAGTGCAGGTTGCTCTAGTACAGCCCTCCGAGCCTATCCTTTTTCACTGTTCTCGTAATTTTCTGGTTAATCCTGACTATTAATGAAGAGTATTGACACCCTTACACCAATCTTTACACCCAAAAATCCTTAGCCCGCCTTATATGTACTCACCTTTAGTACATTATTGTTTTAACCCAAGTTAATTATTAAGTGCACGGTTGCTAAGTCTTTATCCTTGTAAATACAGTTTTGGGACGATTAGGATTCATAGTAGTATTTACTTCGCGGAAGAATG
>BQNB010018918.1:0-67588 GCA_026074375.1 Tanacetum coccineum | reverse complement strand
GTTGAGACACATCCCCGTCCTCATCATCTGACACCCATTCTTCAATACATGGGTCATCATCATTCTTCTTAACTACCTTACGGTCTTCTTCACTAGACATAGCTTTACAGTTCTCAACTACAAGCTCATTAACAAACTCATCTAAACCAGTAAAAGACAAGTCAGGTGTTGGAGGCATGAAATTTCCTGTGTAGGGAGGTGGAACTGCATTATAATTTTCATAGCCTAAACCTTTCTTGTAATTGTCAACCATCTGACACTCTATGAGCTTGTTTAAACTTTTAGATGCATGTTCAAATTTATCTACATTAAGTTAAATGCCATCTTTTTCTTTTTAAACTATGTCAAGCTTTTTCCTAAGCTTTCTAATAGTTATTTCTCCTATTCGAATTTCAAATTTCAAGCCCTTAATATCTTGTGAATAAATAGACTCATTTGCTTTATAAACTTCAAGTTTTTCTTCCACATACTTTAAACCTGTCTTATAAGCTAGAACCATTAACTCAAATTTCTTTAAATCTTTTAATAGTTGATCATTTTGAGATTTAAGAAGTTCAATAGTTTCCAAACAAGATTTTAAACAAATAGAATCATTGGATACCTCTGAGTCAGAATTTGAAGATGAGAAAGCCACGAGTGCATAATTAGGCCCTTCATTTGCTTGATCACTCCAATCATATCCACCAAGACCATCACATGACACCAAAGCTGTGGAAGTAGATGTTTACAACTTGGTGGCCAAGGGAGGTAAATAAGGTGCTTGTAAGGTGCTAGGGTGGCTGCTAGGTGATGTCATGCACTCACCCTAGCAAAATGTCCCCTTTTGTGGTAGTTGTAGCACTCCACTTTGGACTTATCAAAACCAATAGTCTCATTTCCATTAATAGTAAGCTTCCTTCCTGTATTCTTCAAAAACCTTCTTGCCCTCATAGTCAACATGGCCATTTGCTATCTCAAATCCATCTCTTCTATGTCATCTGGATGGATTTGTTGAAAGTCCTCATGTACAAGTTAAGGACTATTTGGTTGACTAGCAAAGAATGCACAAATAACATCATCACTCATGTTATCAATATTTGTAGAGTTAACAACATTAACTTGAGTGCTAGCTGTAGAAACTCCATGAGCAGTATTAACTGCTTCATTAGTGCTGCCAGTGTTGTTATTTGAAGAGGACACAAAAGCCATGTTCTGTGTGCTTGAACTTGAGCTAGACATCCCTATAACTTCTGGTTCATATACCTTGAGGTTGTTGTAGAGATCATCCATGCTCATTGTATCTAAATCAGCTTTATTCCTCCACACAACAGCATGTATGTTCCACTAAGGTGACAAACTTCTTAATAATTTTTGATTAACATCTTCTTGTGAAAGCTTTTCATCTAAAAGCTCTAACTGACTTACAAGCTTTTAAATCCTATCAAAAGTTTGATCAAACATCTTTGAGCTTGGAGCAGTGAAGTTTCCATATTGCTGCTTTAAGAGATTCCTTTGAGTCTTTCTTGTAGCTGCATTCCCTCCAAATCACTTTTCAACAACTTTCGGTAACTTCTTAGCATCCTTTATAGAGGTTAAACTTTAACTGATATTTATTAGGAATGCCCATCATTAAAGTACTTCTAGTTTTCACCTCTAATCTTCTCTTAGCCTTTTCTTTAACAATTGTAATAGGTATCTCTGTTATAACTCCTTCCACAATTTTTTTTATTTTGGCTAGGTGCACCCATTCTCGTCTGACTTCCCACAATGCAAAGTCTATATCATCCTAAGATATATTTTCAATCTCATCCTTCCACATCTCATACTCCTCCAGAGTTGAGCATGGAACTTTGGATGCAGCCACCATGTTTGCAGAATCTTGATCCATATCTTTTAGCAAAAACGGGTTCTTCTTATTCAAAGCTTCTCAACATGCTCTGATACCACTTGTTGATCCTACTTCATTAGATCGAATTCCTTAAGCATGTTTAAGGTTTAGTTAAGAAATATTTTTCCTTCCTCTCACTCAATTTGATTTCGTCCCTCTTCAATCTACTCACGTCTCAAAGGACTTGGTCTTTCATCCTATCTTGATCTCGAAATCCCTAATTCTCAAATTAGGGTTCTTGAAAATAAAAATTGATTAAAACACAAAATTAGTTGAGGGGTTTTGTAGCTTTAGGTGTGTAATGTACATGTTTAATGCGGTTTTATGTGTAGTTAACATATGAAAGAGATATGGTCGGTTGTATGTTTGAAAATTTAGGTGTTTGCAAAATATTGTATAAAGTTTGTGGGTTTTATGTTAGGAAGCTAAATTAATTATTCTTGAATGTGTTTGAGTGATCATAGCATACCCTTGATTAGTAAAACCTTGAATGTATGCATAGTTGTATGTTCGAAATCGGTTTGAAGGTTTTAAGCGAACATTGTTGTTTTTTTGTGGTGATTCCTGTGTACTAAGTGCATATATGTTGTGTTTTTATGATAAAAAATGCTAAAGAATCAAGTGGGTATTCATATTTGTGAAATTTAAGGAACCGAACAACTCGTTATTATATGAAACCGAGCAACTAGGTATGCTTTAAGAACCGAACAACTTGTCCCCTTAGTGAACCGAACAACTAGTCATCCTTTGGGAACCGAACAACCTGTTTTCTTTGTGAATAGAACAACTAGATGTATTAAGGAACCGAATAACTAGATTTTGTTAGGATACCGAACAACTAGTTTTCCTAAAGGAACCGAACAACTAGTTTTTATTAAGGAACAAAACAACTAGTTTTGTTAGGATGCCGAACAACTTGTTTTCTTAAGGAACCAAACAACTTGTTTTCTTAAGGAACCGAACAACTAGTTTGTATTAAGGAACCAAACAACTTGTTTTCTTAAGGAACCAAACAACTAGTTTGTCTTTAGGAACCGAACAACTAGTTTATCTTAAGGAACTGAACAACTAGTTTTTTTATGGAACCGAACAACTGTTTCTTTTCTTTAGGAACCAATCTATTAGTGTTCATTAGAAGGCGGTTTATCTAACAAGACCAAAAACACTTAAGATCAATTTTCCATCTAAAAGGCACTTTAAAACCAGTTTTAGGGAATTAATTAAAATTGGTTAATTATGATCTCTAATCAAGTTAAACTAACTTAATTGCAAGGTAAAACAAGGTTAACTAAAATTAGGCCCAGGATATCAAAATTCTCTACCTAGTTAGAAAGAACTCGATTCCTAAAATAGTCAAAGAAGTTTCCTTAATTCCTTAAGCATTTTTGTCAATCTAAGTTGTCATTTAAAAGAATATATCTTAAAAAGTGCTAAAAGTCTTAGAGTGCCCTGTCCTTGAGAAATTTTCGCATCATGAATCAACTCAAAGTGCTCAATTGAAAGGTCTCTATAGTGTGTTGTACAAACATAAACTGTATTGATCCTTTCTTAGCAGAATCATGGATACCACAAGAGCTCAATAAAAGGATTTAGATGATGATTTAGTCGTTCCTGCTAACCATCTTAAGATAGGGAAATGCAATCTTCGACTAAGCTCCAATCTCAATTCTAAGGAACCTACTCTTCAAGTGGTATTAGATGCTCCCAAACTCACTTCCTTCTACAAAGCATTTGAGATCACTACTGATGTACCAGACATCTACATGCAAGAGTTCTGGGTCACTGCCTCCAGACATCATTCTTCACTTCATTTCAAGATGAACGCCAAAATCCATACTGTTAACATTGACAACTTTAGAGATATGCTCCAGATTTGCCCTAAACTCCCAGGTCAGAAATTTGAAGATCCTCCTTTTGAAGAGGAAATTCTCTCTTTTATTACAGATCTTGGACACACTGGTGAGATAAAAGTATTATCTGATGTCAATGTTAATCACATGCATCAACTATAACACCCCCTTATTTGACATATAGCAGCGGAAGCTAATTTGGGGTATTACTTCATAAATCAACAGTCATAATCATAGAAAACGACTCAAAAGAGACATTTTGGAAAATTTAGTTATCATTCAATATTACTTCAGAGTTTTACAAAAGGAGGTCCCAAAATACATATGAAAACATAAAGTTTGAATGATAACAAGTTTGGACGTCCTCAAGTCTAATGTCACTCTGTGTCATAGGTTGCTCAATTACCTGAGATAAACATGCTAAAAAGATCAACACAAAGGTTGAGTGAAATTCACAGGTTTAAAATTTAATAGTTGAATACAAGTCATCATAAGTAGTAATAATTGTACAATTACAATTATCATGGAAACCAGTATTATTGCCCTAAGCTCATGACACCAACACGTTAACATGGAAATCACCTTAGTGACATTATTGAGGAACAAATGTCCTCTTAGAAAGGTAACTTGCCAAAGTTACCCATTATTCTCAAATATAGTGCATTTGATTACCTCATGTACAGGTAAACACAAACATGATTCGTCAATCCTGATAGATCTATCCACAATATTCGTGTTCACTCACAAGTGATTAATGGTTCATGATTAAATGATATTGGCAGTAGAGGTAAACTTAGGCAATAATATATCAGGATAGCATACAGCTGGAAAATACTTGTATTCATGGTTTATAGCATGTATCCTCCCACAGGATTTGAAAAAATAACATATAAAGGTGGGACTATGAACTCACCTTGATAAGGTAGTTGATTGATTTGAAATTTAATTCAAATGGAAGTAAACAGCCTCGTCACGCAACCTGGGGTAATATGTCAAGTCTTAGTTTGATTGTTTCAAAACTTTATTTCATAAAGTTTAACGTAAATGATTTTGGTTTATTAGTTTATGAAAACATTGTATCACTGTTCGGGATATCATAATCCAGAGGTCATGCAGTAAACGTTTGAGGAGCTAGGACACTTTAAATCGTAAATCCAGCAACTCGTCAAAATGTCTACCCAAATAAAAGCCCCTCACATGAAATTCCCTAGTAACGTGATACGTTATAGTTTAAATGATATGATTTTATTATTTTAAGTTTCTTCAAAAGCTAGCGGATGATAAATTATGTTAGATATATAACATAATTGTTTTTATATGTTTCGATCGATGAGTGAACGATAAATGTGTCGAGCTTTAATAAAATCGAGTCTTATAATATTTAAATATATTTTTATAATTAATATAAAAATATTACATTTTATACCCTTGAGAATATGAAAATGACAATATATACCCTTGGTATATATATTAGTTTACAACTTAAACCTTTTATATATAATTCTAAAACATTTAACCCTCAACATTAGAGTTTGACAAAATAAACCCCTGGAGTTTAAATTTAGGATATTTATATTTTCAGCCCCTCTAGTTATAAGTTTCAAGAATTTTACAATATATACCCCTTTGCATGAAACGTTTTGCATTTTAAGTCCAAAAACCAAATACTTTGTATTTTTCAAATCCGACTTAGTTTTGCAGCTTATAGCTTATTACTATAAGCTAAAATAAGTAAGTTTTACGAGCTTGTAGCTTATGAAAATAGCTTATGAGCTTAAAAATCCAAAATAGGAATGTTTGATTTAGAAACAATAACCCGATGGGTTAGGGCTTTAGGTTTAGGACGAGCTATGGGCTGAGATAGAGGGAAAGATTAGTTTAAATGAGTTGTACATTGATTTTGGAGGGAAATTATAATTCAAATATTATGTATTGATCACTTGTACACATGCCTTGAAGGCTTGTACCTTTATTTTTAGTGTAAATATTACATATAGTTAGGGTTTTGTTATAAACGTTAACGTATAAAGTCCGTTTTATAATAGCGTTTTGGAAAGTACGTTAAATAGATAACGTATGGTAAAAATAGAGTTTAAAACATATTGCTTGACATATTATGACGTTTACTTGCTATAAATGTTGATGAAATTGGCATTGGTAGGTTGCGTGAGCTCGTTTACTTTTGTAATGTAAGTTACGTTACATTATGGATGTAATAAAGCAAAAAATCTTTCTATGAAAATGGTTGCATCTAATTTAATAGATGTAAATTACTCTGAGGATAATTGCATCTAATTTAATAGATGGATAATTACATAGAGGAAAATTATGGGTTGTTATAGTCTCCCAACCTTAAAGAAATCTCGTCCCGAGATTAGTTGGACGTTGGAGTGATGTTTGGAAATAAATGTGGATACTTGGCATGAATTTGATCTTCGCGTTCCCATGTAAATTCTGGTCCTCTTTTAGAGTTCCATCTTACTTTGACTATAGGGATGCGGCTTTATATTAGTTGCTTGACTTCTCGATCCATAATTTCTATTGGTTCTTCCACAAAGTTGATTTTGTCATCGAGCCTAAGCTCTTTCATTGGAATGATGAGGGATTCGTCAGATAGGCATTTCTTTAGATTAGAAACGTGGAAGGTACTGTGGACATTACTGAGTTCTTCAGGAAGCTCAAGTGTGTATGCCACTGGGCCGACCCTTTTAAGGATCTTAAATGGTCCAATGTACCAGGGGTTAAGCTTTCCTTGCTTTCTGAATTGGATGACACCTTTTCGAGGTGACACTTTTAACATAACACGATCTCTAACTTGGAATTCTAAAGGCTTTCTCCTTACATTGGCATAACTCCTTTGCCGATCTCTTACAGCTTGCAAGCGTTGTCGAATTTGCACTATCTTTTTGGTGGTTTCATGGATTATCTCTGGTCTCGTAAGTTGGACATCACCAACTTTGGCCCAGCAAACAGGTGATCGGTACTTTCAATCATAAAGTGCCTCAAATGGTGCTGCCTTAATACTAGCATGGTAACTGTTATTGTAAGAAAATTCTACCAGTGGTAAGTGTGTCTCCTATCCTTTTCCAAAATCTATAACACAGTCTCGAAGCATATCTTCAAGTGTTTGGATGGTTCTTTCACTTTGTCTATCGGTCTCGAGATGATATGCCGTACTCATATCTAATTGAGTACCCAAAGCATTTTGCATTGACTGCCAGAATCTGGATGTGAAATGACTGTCACGATCCGATATGATGGATATCGGCACTTCATGCCGTGAAACTATTTCCTTTATATACAACCTTGTAAGGGTTTCCATACTATCTGTCGCTCTGGTGGGGATAAAATGTGCTGATTTGGTAAGGCGGTCTACAATGACCTAAATTGTGTCATGTCTACTTGATGTTTTGGGTAGTTTTGTAATGAAGTCCATTGTTATTCTTTCCCATTTCCATGTAGGTATCTCTGGTTGTATTAGTAAGTCGGATGGCTTCTGACATTCTGCTTTAACTCTAGAGCATGTTAAACACTTGCCAACATATTCAACGATGAATGGAATACTTCGATTTATAGGATTCATGCATGATCAAGTCTCTCAAATTACCAAAAAGTGGTAACCAACTTTGATTCTTGATACATCGGGTTCCATCAGGACGTACTTCAAATGCTTTGTCCATTCCTTGTAGGTTTTCAGCTTTGATGTTCTCTTCTTTGATCGCCTCAGTTTAGGCTTCGAGGATTTGTAATGGTAATTTTGGGTGAAGGGTCATGACTAATGCCCTAACTTGGAGTGGTTTCATTCGTTCCTTCAGGCTTAAGGCATCTGCTACAACATTTGCCTTTCCAGGATGGTAACAAATCTCATAATCATAATCTGCGAGCAATTCTAGCCAACGACGTTGTCTCATGTTCAACTCTTTCTGATCAAGGATATGTTGAAGGCTTTTATGATCAGTGAACACAATACACTTTGTGCCATACAAATAGTGTCTCCAATTTTTAAGAGCGAATACTACTGCTCCTAATTCAAGGTCATGTATGGTATAGTTCTCTTCATAAGGCTTGAGTTGTCAGGATGCATATGCAATAACTTTTTCTCTTTTCATTAACACCGCTCCTAAACCTTGGAGTGATGCATCACAGTAAATGACAAAGTCATCATTTCCTTCTGACAATGCTAAGATTGGAGCTTCATAAAGCTTCTGTTTTAGCAGTTGGAAGGCTGACTCTTGGTTTTCTCCCTAGATATACTTCTTGTTTTTCTGGGTTAATTCAGTCAAAGGCTTTGCAATCTTCAAAAAACCCTCAATGAATCTCCGATAGTAACCGACTAGTCTTAAGAATTGGCGTACTTCTGTAGGTGTAGTAGGAGATGCCCAATTCTTAACTGCTTCAATCTTGGTGGGGTCAACGTGAATTCCTTGACTGTCAATCACGTGCCCAAGAAATTGCACGATACTGATCCAGAAATCACATTTAGAGAACTTGGCATATAATTTCTCCTTTTTGAGTAATTCCTAGATTATTCTCAGGTGATCTGTGTGTTCTTCTTTGTTATAGGAGTAGATGAGAATATCATCGATGAATACTATCACAAATTTATTCAAGTATGGTTTGCACACATGGTTCATGAGGTCCATGAACACAGCAGGCGCGTTAGTTAAACCAAATGGCATCACTTGGAATTCGTAGTGTCCATATCACATTCTGAAAGCAGTCTTGGGAATATCTTCATCCCTGACTCTCAGTTGGTGATAGCATAATCTTAAATCAATCTTTGAGTAAGTACTCGAACCTTGAAGATGGTCGAATAAGTCATCGATCCTGGGTAATGGGTAACGATTCATTACGGTAAGTTTATTTATCTCCCGGTAATTGATACACATTCTGAAAGATCCGTCTTTCTTTTTAACAAATAAGACAGGGGCTCCCCAGGGTGAATTACTTGGTCGGATAAAACCTCGGTTTGCTAACTCTTGTAGTTGATCTGATAATTCTTGCATTTCTGAAAAAGCTAATCTGTAAGGTGCTCGGGCTACTGGTGCCGCTCCTGGAATTAAATTGATTTGGAATTCTACTTGGCGAATCGGAGGAAGGCCGGGTAGATCTTCAAGAAAAACTTTCGGAAATTCTCTGACTACTGGTATATTTTCTAATTGTTTTTCGTCTGACTTCTTCTCCATTACTTGGGCTACGAAAACTTGATATCTCCTGGATATATATCTTTCGGTTTTAATAGAGGACATGAGTTTTAGTCGGGTTTTACTTCGATCACCTCATATGATCAAAGTTTCACCGTCGATGGGGATGTGGACAACTTTCTCGTCACAAATAATTCTCGCATTATACTTGGATAACCAATCCATACCAATGACGACGTCGAAACTACCGAGTTTAATCGGCCTAAGATCAATTTTGAAAGATTGGTTTAGCAAAAGCAGAGTGCAACCTTGGATAACGGCATTAGTGCCTACTAGGTTTCGATCGGCCATTTCAATGTCGTAGGTAGTATCTAGTGTAATTGGTGGGATATTAATCATAGAAGCAAGAGATATGGATACAAAACTTTTATCGGCTCCTGAATCAAATAATACTCTAGCTAGAAGTTGGTTTAGAAGGAACATACCCTTGACTACGTTTGGGTCTTGGTGAACGTTTTTGTCCCTCAGCATGTATTCTCTTCTGTGGGCAATGTTGTTTGCTTTTGGTTACTAGTTTCTGTAATGACCTTTCTCCCCACAGGCATGACAAGTTATTGACACTGGCTGCAGGATGCTTCCAATGGTTGGCTGGTATGTGTTTAATTACACATACCTTTTACCTTTAAAATCGACCCTAAATGACCAAAAACGCACATAAAATGCCATAAATATGCCTGTTTTTGTGTTTGTGCTGTGCATGTACCGGATATTCACTAAAGGACAAAAACGGAGCTAAAATGGAAATTTCCAAATCGACTCAACAACGTTTGTGCATTTAATGAAGTCAAGACGAAATCAAAGTCAACCCCGGGATACAGCTTTGGAAAGAACATCAAAAACCGAAGCCGAAAACGAAAAATACTTAATGGGCCCACCCGAACCCATCTAATGGGCCGGATAAGTCCATTAGTATATATTATGAAGACCATTATAAGCAAAAAGGCCATAACCCTTTTAAACTTAACAGCCCAAAACCATGGCTGTTAAGTTTATTAACACCACAAGGACCTTCCATGTAATTAACTTATAAACCCTCAGGGGCTGTTTGTGCCAATCCCCCAAAAATATGTCAACAACACCACAACGGACGAATATGCCAATAACACTTATATAAGTTGAAGGGCTGAGTTTGCAATCACCAAAACCTTTCCTGCCTAAATTTAACATCTAAACCCTAAATTCCCTTTTTCCCGCCATTAATATTGTGCACCCTTCTCACACAATTCGTGTGTCTCTCCTCATGCAAACAACGAGTCCAAAAACCCTCCACTACATTCCAAAAACACCCATCCATACAATACCCCACACTCACATAGGCTTTTGATAGCTTGGCAATCTCAAACACTTCAATGGACTTAAACATACGACTAGGGTCAATGAGCTAAAATCACAGGCTTGAGCTGTATCAAATCCATGGGGCCAAGATGCATCTTGGTTCCTCCTCACAAACGAGAAACACAATGAAGCACAGGTCTAACAAGATTGAGCTTTCCTATATATAAAGATGGAAGACAGGGAGTTCAGAGTAGTTTGTAGGAAACTAGGAGAAATATAGATTAGCTTTAATGTTTTTAAGCTTATTGTTTTATTTTAATTCTGCCATTTTAATTTTGTACGATTTTCTTTTTAATGGAATTTAAGTTTAGCCAAAAATTCTATCATCTATGATTTTGAAATTGGCCTATATTGGCTTATTGTTATTTCTTTCTTTTTTTGTCTTTATTGTACTTTATCCTGCTTGTATGTTTTGAATTTGGCTGATATCCCTTATGTTTCCATTATATATTTATAGTTGTTTGTTCATTTTAGCTTTTAGGAATAGTCAAAAACTGTCAATATTAATAAGCTTTGCTTATTGATTCTTTTGCTTATCTCACTAAAGTCATTGCTTAAAATTACTGTAGTATAGATGTGCTTAATCTGTTTTGAAAGTTCGATGCTTAGAAAAGTCTTGTTCTAGCTTTAAATTTGCTTTCTCATTTTCTTAAGGGGTGTTTGGGTCAAGGGCAAAAATGGGTCAAAAGTGTCTAAAAACACTTTGGGTCATTTTGTGAGCTTTGACAAACCCTAGTTAGTTGTTTTCAATCTATTTTTCAAAGTTTTAAGTTGTAAATCTTGTTCTTTTAAGATTTTCTAAATGAGTCTTCAAAACTGTTGCACAAAACTGTTTTCATTAGCTTATTAGATAAAGGTTTTTAAAATCAGTTTGTAAGAGTTATTTTAGTGTCTTTTATTGTCCAAATAGAATAGGATATGTGTCTTTAAGTTAGTTTCTGTCTTAGTCAATGTTATCAAGATTTTGCCAAGTCAATTTTTGTTAAAAACTATCCATTTTTCAAATCCATATATCAGACCTTAGAAATTGTTTTTAGCTTTTGGATTTATGAGCATAAGCTCATTACAAGCTTGTCTTCATCTGTTTTAACTTAAGTTTTAATTTAGAGCTCATTTTGCAGCTTATTCATAAGCCTGCTCATGTACTTTTTCTTGTGAAAATTTGCACACCCCTTTGAAACAGTCTTCCTTACAAGTTTTTTTATAGCTTATTTTTATTTCAAACTATATTCTCTTTGCATTTTTAGAAAGCCATTAAGCCACTCTCTAAGCTTATATAGGTCTTAAGCCCATATAGGTCTTAAGGCCTGTTGGTATGCAGTTTGGCCACTTTGCTTATTTACTTATTTTAGCTTTTTCTGCTTGTTTAATGTGCTTATTTTTCTTTAAGATTGCTTATTAGATGCTAGTGTATGTTAGTTTTTGCTTATTTTTGTTTTGCATTTGCTTAATTGTCCACAATAAGCCTAGCAGTTTAGCTATATTTGTCCTTAGTGTTTTTAAGCATTCTGTCTCCCTTTAGTGTGCTTATTTTAGTTTATTTTCTTGGCTTAATTCCATTCACTTTTGTTTATTAGTTGTAGGAGCTTATGTGTTTTAGCTTATTTGGTTGACATTTGCTTATTAGTAAAAAAAAGCAAACTGTTAAGCACTTTTTGTACTTAGTTTAAAAATTAGTATGCTGTCAGCTTTTAGTTTTTTTTACCAGCTTATTTTTAGTTTTCTTAAAAAGTGTTAGTTACAAAATTTGCTTATTTTAGTCTAAACTTTAAGTTACAATATATATATATATATATATATATATTTTATATATTGTTATAATATAGATTTATATATAATGTATATATAAGGGTTAGAAACAAAATGAGAGAGACCGGATTTCGAACCCTGGACCTCCCCCTTTTCAAAGCCCCCTCACACACAAACTCATACCGCTGTGCTACAATAGCTCATCCGGTATGAGTTTGTTTGATTAAATATATAAGCCCAAACAGGCCTAGTAAGCATTCAGCCCTTTTGGGCTTATTCCTGGCTTATTTATAAGCTGTTGGTTTAAGTTAGCATTTTTCCTAGGATCTTCATTTCATAAAGTATTTTTCTTAATTTTTCCAGATTTTATTAATTTCGTTTAGTATTTTTAATGATTAATTTTCTTTTAAACTGTTTTTTAATTATAATAAAATAAACAAAAATCAAAAAAATATTTTTCTTTTTTAGAAATTTTTATTTTTTTTTATTTTGCACTTAGGAAAAATTAGATAAAACTTTCGTTAGGGTAATTTTTGCAAAATTTTAATTTTTAATGAACGGGTTCGGGCACCCACGATTCTTTGTCCTTCGTGTTTTTTGACTATTAATTTAACTCGTTTTTTGTTCTAGTTTTCGTTTTCTTACTTTTTAGTCAATTATTATTAGGAAAAGTAAAAAAATTCACTTTAGGATTAATATTTCATGTTTTAGGTTTTTAGTCACGTTCATTTTCAATTTTCGTTCTCGTTTTTGTGATTTAAGCCAAATTGCCATGATTTTATGCTCTCGTAGACTTAGGATTTTATTTTTATGCCTTACTTTATGTTCTCGTAGAAATTTTATGATTAATCATTTGCTCTTTTATGCCTTTTCCCGTATTAGTTTTAGGTTTAAATTCCCGTTTTCGCGTTTTTCTTAAATTGCTTTTGTTTAGGGTTTTCTTTTAGAAGTTTTTGCATATTATTCGTTGTTTTAGAAAATCAAATCCATATCTTTTTCATTCAAACATCAAATATCAAACCGACTTTCGACTTTCCAATTCACTCCCTGTTGGGTATCGGACCCGGAATTATTATCCTATACTACTACCCGGATTCTATTGATTTTGTTTAGATTATCCTTATTATATATATATATTATTATATATTATTATTTATATAAAAAGGTGTAGTTCAAAAATATAATCAATTTTTGGCGCCGTTGCCGGGGAGGAGTGTATAAGCGTTTGTCGTTTCGAAGTTTGACAATTAGTGCTTTGAAGATCCTTCCTTGTGGAGTTATTTTCTTTATAAAAAAACAAAAATACAAAAATATTTTTTCCTTTTTTTTATTAGTATAAAAACCAAAAAAAATCAAGAAAAAATCAAATATATATATAAATCTTTTTTTACTTTAATTATCAAATAAAAATCATCAAGTTGGTTTAAAAGAACACCAACATATAATCTTTCACCTGAAGTATTATCCATTAATAAGTTCCCGAACCAAGAATCAAAAACTTACCTTTTGGTCACTTAGCGACGTACATTCGACTCACCTTTAAAAGTTAATTCTTTTAAATAGCTGCCGTGAAGCTTGTTGATCATTAGGTTTAAGTGTCTTATCTCGTTATTAAAATAGATTGTGAAAAATTGTTAAAAAAAGCCAAAAAAAATTAGTGTAAATTTTCTTTTTATAGTCTAAGTGCATGCGCACTCGTTCTCAATCTCGAAATCAAAACTGTCATCAACAACAAGCCCCACCGGTAGTTGTTGAACCTTTTAATCTTGAAGAACCTGTTGATAATCCTCCCGTATGTTAACCTGGCCGCTAATGGAGCCGGGTGGTGGCCGGTCCACCTTCCGCGAGACAAGTTAATCGAGTTAACCAAAACACCTTTGAATGAGAATTGTAGTGCGGTTGTCCTTAAAAAGCTTCCGGAAAAGCTAGGTGATCCCGGTCAATTTCTTATTCCATGTGATTTTTCGGAGTTTGATAATTGCTTAGCCTTAGCCGATTTAGGTGCTAGCATAAATGTAAAACCTAAAAATCTCAACAAGTGTAAAATTACCAAAATACCCCTAATGCAAGAAAATTTCATAAAAGCTTAAATAAAATTCATTTAAATGTTAGAAATTATGAAAATACAACATGTGACAATTATGAAATTTATGTAAGAAAAATAATTAATAACTATGTATAATTATTTATGCCGATTTATATATGTATTTAATTATTATACTTTACAAATTTATATAAAATAAATAAGGATAATTACCAAAATAATTATGCAAATTTAAAATCAGATTTATTCCATTTTGAAAAGCCCATATCTCGGCCAAATACTTATTAAAATTCATTTGTGCATTTCTTTTATCTAAATCCTAAAAACCAAATTAGCCGAAACCCTAAAATCATAAAAGTGGCGGCACAAAATTTCTCCAAGGCAAGCACGAATTTTCTAAGGTGTTTTGAAGGTCAAGGATTGTGGGAAAAATATTGGGAAGGTTGTTTAAAGCTTGGTTCGATCGTGGTATTGTTTTGGGTTCGAATTAAGCAACCGAATAGCATAAATTCATAAAATCACTAAGGATCATCAAAGGTATTTTTGTATCTCAATTTTCATCATATTAATTCGTTCTATGCATGAGAAAAATTATCATGCATGTTATTTTGATTTTATAAATTAAAACATGTTCGAAACCCTAATTTTTAGCTAATTATGAAATCGGCACAAATAATATTTGTAAAATTTATTTTATATTTTTCTAAGGTTTTTTATATCATATATGACTCAGATAAATTGTTGGAAAAATTTATAAAAGATTCGAAATAATTATTTGGGATTTATCATTGTTTTCCGATTTCGAATTAAAGAAAAAGGAAAGAAATAAAATTAGGGTTAGGGTTTTGATAATTTTTCCAGGTGCATTTAATGCCAATTATTGGGAAATAATTGTGTTTGTGGGTTGGAAAAATTAAATTAGGGTTTTGTTGATTTTATTGATTAGCCGATTTGATTTTAAAGTATAAGGGGGTGATTTGTAATTTCTGAAACTATGGGGTCTGTTTTAGACATGTTATTATATTTAATATATTCTGTATAAAATAAGTTGGGGGGTATAAAATGTCATTTTGATATTATTTTGGATTAAAATGGTTAATTACATATAATAAGTAATTAGAAATTAATTAATTAAAATAGAGGGACTGAAATTGTAAATTCTGAAAAGTGGAAGGTTTGGTTAGTATTTAATGTATAAAGTATGAATTTGTCATATTTGAATCTATAAGGACTTGTTTTGTAATTATGGATAATTAAAGATATTGTTTAAATAATTAATAAACCAAAAAGACTAAATATGTAAATATTAAATTGTGTAAATTAAGGGTTTGACTTGTAAATAAGAAAATGGAAGGTATAATCTGAATAAAATGTGAAACTTTGATATTTACACTTTTAACCTTGAAAATTGTTGATTTTGTATATTAAACCTAAAATAGGGGGGAAAAGTGGTCCATTTACCTGAACTTGTTAGGTTGACATGTTTAAGTACCCTAAACTATTCAAAAGATTAAATAGAATCTCAATGATGAATTTTTCTAATTTTGGTATACTTTACTAAAAAATGGAAAGTTACTAAAAATGGAAAGTTACTAAAAATGGAAAGTTACTAAAAATGGAAAGTTACTAAAAATAGAAAGTTACTAAAAATGGAAAGTTACTAAAAATAGAAAGTTACTAAAAATGGAAAGTTACTAAAAATGGAAAGTTACTAAAAATAGAAAGTATAACTTAAATGAATGGTTTGTAATTCGAATTTATCATTTCTTTAGGTTCGGTCAAGAGGGAGTGATTTTGATTTCCTGTGGTGTTTTCTTTGATTATTGCTTTGCTTCGGAATAAGGTACAGATATTCTGACCTTATCGTTAAGGTTTCTCATGACATATTCCTCTCTATCTTTGATTTCTTATGTGATTTGCTACATTTGCTCTGAGCCTTTTATTTTGGTTCTCTTATATGATCTGTTATTATGTTCTATTTGAACCCTGCTATGCTACCTTTGATATTTGAACCTTTGCTATGATCCCTTTGAAATGAACTTTGATATGACTTTGCTTTGAACCCTTCAGTTTGAGAACCAAGCCACTATTTGTTTCCTAGCCATGAAGGTAACATGGCCGTGTCATTGATGCACCTTTGGCATGACTCATGTGTGAGTGAGTGATTTCTCACGCCGTCCCCCATTTGATATTATATGCGCATTATGAAGATTATTATTTGTTTAAGGGGCGTATGGATGCATCCTAGATTTGTTTTGTATTCGATGGATTATGACATTATGATATTTGGATATTTGGTGACTGATGTTTGGGTGCAATCCACGTCTTTCACATTTGGAGCTAGCTACTCCATGGTTACTATGATATGATTTGTTTGGGCTTGGTGATTGAACTTAATTTGATTCTCTGATTCATCTTACCTTACACTATGAATTGACTTCTGATTTGTCTTACCTTATATTTGTATCCCGTTGATCATGTATTGTGATATCCTTTGTACTTTGTATCGTATCCTTTGATTTCCGTTATCTTTTGCATTCGATTATATATATCTGTTCACTGGGCTTTGTAAGCTCAGCCGCACTTTCTTTTCCTGCGGCAGGTATCTAAGCTAGGAGCTGGGGTTGCTTTCGGGATATGAGTGCTGAGTGTGGACTTACCCTAGAGATCTTAGTTTTGATATATGAATTGTTTCTTTTCAAGACATTTGTTATTTCGTTTGGATATGTCTATCTTTTGAGAACTTATGTACCTTAAGTCATGTTGACTTATTTCCTTTGGTTATTTATTTAAGACTTCCGCTGTTTATGCTTGTGTTATGATTATGTATGCCTTTGATGTCACACCATATTTGTAATACTTCTACCCTTTTGGGTCGGGGCGTTACACTTTCTTTCCTTGTAAATTCCTCCATATTAGATCTTCTACATGATGTTCGAACATAGTCTTTAGATTACCTCATAGCACTCTTTCATAGCCTTCTTTTGGCTTTGTATTCCCATGCTTAGCCTTAACCAACTTCCATTGATTTTCCAAGTATTCTCTGTCAAACTCTTTGAGCAGTTGACTAAACAATAAGTATGTCTTGGCACTTCCATCAGCTCTCATTATTTCATAATAGCCATTCCTTCCTTTTCTATGAATCTGGAAATTTACAATGGGTGCAGGTTTGGTAGCTAGGGGTATAGCATCAATTGCCACTTCATCATCTTGGACAATCTCAAAGCATTGTTTAAGATCTTCTTTCTCTTTATCATCTTCCATTTGATGTTTCTTTGCTACCTCTTGTTCTAGCTATTCTCCTGCTCTCTTAGAACTACTTTCTTGTGCCATCTCTGCTTCAGCTTTCTTTGAGCTTTCTTTCACCAACTCAGTATCCATATCAACAAACATGTTTACCCTTGTCATGGATTTATCAAATAACTTCTGAATTTTTGCAAATGACTTATTTTTCAATTGACTTTGCTTATAACCAGCCATGTGTTTCAGATAAGTTGACATTGTACTTTTCTTTTGTGCTTTAGTTGGTGACTTGTTCCTCTTTTCTTAAGCTCTTAATGCTGCAAAGTGTTTCTTTCTCTTCTCTAAGAGTTCTACAAACAATCTTGCCTTCTCTTCATCAGTCAATTCTTCTTGCTCTCTTGCTTGAAATCTTTCAGCCAATAACCTATCAGCCTCTATCATTGCTTGCACATTATCCCATGAAATGTTGGCTTCTTCAACTTTCTATGCCTTCTCGTCTTGCTTGTTCTTCTTCTTCAACTTTCTCAGCCTTCTCTCATCAAGTATTATTTGTTCTTTCATCTTCAAAGGCTTCTCAGGTTCAATCATCTTAGCTTTGCCTTTATCCTTGATGTTTGAAGGTATTGATGTTAGTGTTGTTCTTGTTGTAGATTCACCAGAGTCTCTAAAAGTAATGCTTTTAGCTTTGGGTATTGTTGAAGGTGCTGTTGTGGTTGTACTCTGCACTAGCTCTTGTACCACAACCTTAGGTTTTGCACTCCTTAATTCAGCCAATGCCTGAGCCAAAATAAGATCAACTTCAGTGATAGCAGTTGTTATTGTAGTGGTAGCAGCACTAACTTGAACACTAGCAGTAGTAACTACTTCACCAACAGTAGTAACTGGATCAGCAGTACTAACCTCCTTCTTAACCACATCCTGTCCTGCAAACATTTCTTCACCATCAAGAACACTTGTGTCAAACACCAAATCATCACCATACCTCCCCTGACTCTCATCAACCAAAGTAACCTCTGCATCTTTGTCAATGTCATCTAATTTCCTCCCCTGTTTGGATGCATCCTCCTGATTACCCAAACCTTCATCTTCAGAGGAAACAATTTGTGCAAATCTACCAACTTTGAATAGTCTTTTGAGCTTGTAAGTTCTTGACCCTCCTTTCTTCTCTAACCTCTTGACTCTTAATTTCAAACTTGAAATCTCATGTGCTTGAGCAGTCTTAGTATTTTCCAGGTAAAGAACTCTCTGTTGCAATTTGGTATAAATTTCCATCAAATTATTGAGTTTCAGACTATCCTCACCACTAAGCAGTGGATCATTGGAATGTGTAGGTACATTTTCCTCATTGGCATCCTCATCTGCTATAGGCTCTATAGGACCACTGGATTGAGGAATCTTAGTGTCTTTTCTCTTTGGCTTCCTTGGTTTTTGTTTCTTTTAGGGTTTAGATGTTGATGGTTGCGTAATAATGGGTGTGTGATGGGGATCAGTAGGATTAGCTGAACCTTCACCCATTTCTTCCTAAGCTTGAACCATCATGGTTAGAAATAAGGGAGTAACTCTTCTAGAAAAACATTTCCCTTCCCTCTTCATGTTCTTAAAGATCTTCTTAGTATGAAAGGGGGTAACATAAATCCTTTTATGATGTGACATATCCCGAACTTGTTTATTCATAAATACTTGTACAAATCTTAGATACATCCAAAATTTTACCATACTATCTACATTCTTCACCATACTATCAAAGATATACTTAGAAAAGTTGAATTTTTAGTTTGTGGCTAAACATATAATTGCAGAAGCCATAGTGCTACTAAATTCATTCCATGCAGTAGTCTTAGCACTTAGGCATTGCAAAATTGTATGAATCAAAAACTTCCATTGAAGAGAAAAGAATGCCTTGTAAAATGTAAGCTTCTAAGAAAGTTTTTCTTACCCTATGAGTGTGAGTTGCTCAAAAATAGTAGCATTAGGTAGACAATCAGTACCTTCAGCATCTTCCAGTTGAAGATCTCTCTTATTGTAGATTTAGTTATAATCACCTTCTTCTTATCCACTAGGGCTTGCAATTGTACTTCCCCATTAACTGTTTTTGCTTTGACAGTATCCTAGAACTGTTTAATACATGAACAATAGACTGTAGGATTAATAGTTAAAGCATATTTGATAGGGTTTGCATTCAGAAAATCAACTATCTCCTCAAACCTAACACTTTCAGTGGGTTTCTCCAAGAACATGACTAAATTGTGAGTATCAACAAACTTTAGATCCGACATTGTGTTGGGTTTTGATGAAAAATGATGAAATTGAGTTAGGGTTTGTGATTAGAGAGTATATAAAAGATTGAAATCGATTAAATGAGTGATTGAAACCCTTAATCGAAGTATTTATGAAACTACCCTCAACAGCATTAACGTTCACCAATAGTTGTAAGTTTATGCCCAGCAGTAGTAAGTTTATGCCTAGCAGCAATAACTTTCCCCAACAGTAGTAAGTATATGCCTATCAGCATTAACTTACCCAAGTAGTAGTAAGTTTATGTCTAGCAGCATTAACTTTGAATCACGAGTATTAACTCTAATTCCATACTAATTAGCCTTTCCATCATCAAATTAACATTTTAGCTTATAAAATCTCTCTGTATGTTTTTGATTTTTCTCAATTCTTTTTACTTACAATTCTCTCTGTCTGTTTTTGCTTACTCTCAGTTCTTTTTGCTCACAATTCTCTCTGTTTGTTTTTGATTTTTCTCAAATCTTTTTACTCACAATTCTCTCTGTCTGTTTTTGATTTCTCAATTCTTTTTTCTCACAATTCTCTCTTTCTATTTTTATTTAGCTCTCTTTATGTTTTTCAACTCACCACATCTCTCGATTCTTTTTCTAACTAATTCACTCTGTCTATTTTTATCACATGGCTCTCTTTCTATTTTTCCACTCACAAATTCTCTCAATTCTTTTTCTCACTTAATCACTTTGTCTATTTTTATAACACATCTCTCTTTCTGTTTTTATTCTTACCAACTCTCTCAATTCTTACAATATTAGTTATACCAGCAGTAGTAAGTATAACTAATAGTATTAAATTAGCAGTATTAAGTATAACTAGCAGCACTAATTATACTTGATAGAAAAAACTTTTAAGTTACAAGTACTTACTCCAATTTCATCCTTAGAAGCTTTTTCATTCCATTCCAAACATCCTTCCATTAATCAAGACTTCAAAGATTAAGCATTCCAATACTTGCAATCAGATATTGAAATCTGCTAACATCAAATGCTTTTATGAGTAAATATGCAACATTCTGGTCTGTGTGAATCTTGATCATCTGAATAAGCTTTTTCTCATAAGAATCTCTGATAAAGTGATGCCTAATCTCAATGTTCTTTGTCTTTGAATGAAAAACAGGGTTCTTAACTATGCATATAGTACTCTCATTATCAATATGAATCTTAGTCTGCATAAAGTTATATCCATAATCTAGCAATTGATTTTAGATCCAAAGCACCTGTCCACAACAATTGGAAGCAGCTATATACTCAGCTTCAGTTATGGAATTAGCAACCATAGTCTGCTTCTTGCATTGCCATGAAATCAATCTACACCCTAGGAATTGACAACCTCCTGTTGTGGACTTCCTATCCAAGCTTGCTCTAGCATAATCACTATCAGTGTATGCTACCAAATCAAAAGGAGAATCTTTTAGATACCAAAGGCCCAATTTAGGTTAACCTTTTAAGTATCTAAAAATCCTTTTCATAACATGAAGATGTGAAACTTTTGGGTTGACTTGGTATCTTGCACAGGCACACACTGCAAACATAATATCAGGTCTTGAAGAAGTAAGATACATCAATGAACCAATCATTGATCTATATAAATGAACATCTACTTCTTCACCATCTTCATCCTTGAGCAAAGGCTTTTGAGTTTCCATAGGTGTGCTTGCTGTCTTGACATCAGTAAAACCAAATTTCTTCAAAATCTCAGTCACATACTTGTCTTGACTGATAAAAATTCCATCTTCCTTCTGCTTTACTTACAGTCCCAAGAAGAATGTGAGTTCACCTATAAGAGCTCATTTGAAACTTCTTATGCATCATCTTCTCAAATTCAGTGTATAATGACTTCTTTGTAGAGCCAAAAATGATACCATCTACATATACTTGAACAAACAGAATATCACCTTTATCCCTTCTGATAAATAAAGTCTTGTCTATCTTTCCTCTCTAAAACCCATTGTCCAATAAATAAGTTGACAATGTTTCATACCAAGCTCTGAGAGCTTGATGCAGTCCATAAAGTGCCTTTTCTACTTTGTATACTCTGTCAGGGAAGTCTGGATCTTCAAATCCTAGTGGTTGACAAACATAGACTTCCTCTTCAATCTTACCATAGAGAAAAGCACTATTGATATCCATCTGGTACACCATAAAGTATTTAAATGAGGCATAGGCTAAGAATAGCCTAATTGCTTCAATTCTAACAACAGGGGCAAAAACTTCATCATAGTATATCCCTTCTTCTTGTGTGTACCCTTGAGGAACCAACTTGCTTTGTTCTTTATCATAATGCCTATTTCATCCTTCTTGTTCTTGTAAACCTATTTAGTGCCTATGGCCCTTTTGCCATTTGGTAAATCTACCAGGGTCCAAACCTTTTGTAATTTAAATTATAGAAGCTCATCTTGCATAGCTTTTATCCAACTTGTATCCTTCAATGCTTGGATTACCTTCTTGGGTTCTTCTTGTGATAAAAAGCAAGCAAACAAGCAATTTTGAAAGTCTTTATGGTTTGTTCTTTGCTGAACTAAACTAAACAAACCATGTTCTTTCAAATTCTTTGTCATTCTTCTTGTTTGAGGTGTTGAATTCAAGTCTCTAATAATTTATTCAACTGGATGATCTTTGTGTATTCTTGTAGTTGGAATAGGACTGACAGGCATAAATGCATCTAAATTGTTCATGACAGCATCTGCACCAACATCTTCATCATCATTTGAATAAACAATATCTTCCAATTTAGGCATATTTGGATCATCAGCACATCCATAGACTATATTTTTATGAACAACATTATCCTCTATGCCAGCAACATTAACAGTTGAACTAACAATATTAATAGTGTTAGTGTTGTTGACATTTACATCCTTCTCTTAATTAACTCTTGGCTCCTCTGTACTTGAAACCTCACTATCTTCATTCCTTGGATCTTCAGCGTCCTTCATTTCCTCCTCCCCTAATGGTTTAAATCTAGCATTAGGAGAATCCTTTGAACTAGAAAAGAATGGTGGATCTTGAGCCCATAATGGTAGCAGTATATAATCTTTGCCAGGTACTATCTCCACTCTAGCTTTACTTGCATCATCACATGTTTTTGTACCTGCATTACCATTAGATTGATTCCATGCACCAACTGGCTTATAGTTCATTGACTTTGTTAGTGCATCAATATCAAAAAGCCAATTTGGTCCACTTCCTGCAATATTAGGTGTATTCTCACTAAATTAAACATGCAGGTTCTCTTCTACTATCCTAGTTCTACTGTTGAATACCATGAATGCTTTGCTATTGGTAGAGTATCCTACAAAGAATCCTTCATCAACCTTTCTATCAAATTTACCTAGGTGATCTATGGTATTAAGGATTGTAACAGGACACCCAAATGGTCTCATGAATCTTAAGGCAGGTTTTCTACCTAGAAAAAGTTTATAAGGGGTCTTGTTGTGAGGCTTGATAACTAACACCCTATTTTGGACATAACAAGCAGTATTAACTGCTTCCGCCCAGAAAGTTGTTAGTAATTTTGAATCAGCTAGCATAGTCCTAGCAGCCTCTATTAGTGTCTTATTTTTCCTTTTTGCTACTCCATTTTGTTGTGGAGTCCTAGCAACACTAAAATCCCTCTTAATACCCTTCATTTCAAAGAACTGATTCATGACCCTATTCTTGAATTCTGTAACAACCCGAATTTTACGACGCGTACGACGATCGCGTATTCGATGTCGTAATAATTATTTTTTGAGTTTCCGTGAATAAGCGTCGACATTTAAAATTTTATTTGTCGTTGATAAATGTTTTTGTATTTTATTATGAAAAATTTGGAAAAGATTTGATAATTTTTATTTTTGACGTTTCGCGAGTCACCGTTTGACCGCGTGTTCGTTAACTGTTTCGAGCATCGTAAAAATTTCTGACGCATCTCGTTATTATTTTTAAGATCGTAAATTTATTATTTTTATGAATGTCCTCATTTTGTTCCTTGTCTTGAGCCGGATTCGTGTTTTAAAATGTACATATTTTATTAAATATTTTAAACCAAGAAAAATGTAACGGAAAATAAAAATGGTCTCGGTAGTGTAATCCCGAGCCACGGTTGTCGGGTTATATTTTAGTAAAAGTTGGCGTGTCAAAAATCTAAAGATAGAAAAGAGGGAAGGACCATTCTTGCCAACTAGCCAAAAGTACAAGCATATATATATGTGTTTACATCTCATTTTTCATAACAAAAACACACACACAACTAGAAATCCTCTCCCCCTCTCCACCATGGCAGCCGGCCACCATCACTTCACCACCACCGGAAAAGTTTTTCTGTCACCGAAAACCGTCGTGTCGTCGAAAAAAGTCACATGCATTTCGATCAACCTATATTTTCCGAATCCTCTCTTCATTTCCTACACATCTACGCAATAAAATAACACATGCAATGGGTATTTTTCAAGTTAGAGTTCGGGTTAGTTTCATATCATTTCAGTTGAGAAGTGGGTTTATTAAGGCATTGTGAGCATTCTTTTATATTTTTGTTTCGTTTGTTTCGTTCATTTGAATTGATTTTGTTCGTTGTATGTGATGAAATCCGATGGGTATTAGACTAGATTAAAAAGGATATTGAAGATGTTATTTAGGCTAGATAATGGTGTCTTGATGATTTTTGGAAGTCAAAAATGGGGTTTTGATGAGTTTCAAAAGAAGTAAATTCAAACAGAAAGTTCGACAGGCTGTTTGGGTGTCGAAATAATTTTTTTATCTAATTTTGGGCATTTGAATATGATAAAGCTTTCCGAGATGATCGTTTTGATATAAGATAGAGCTTCTAACTCCTAATAACGAATTTGAATATGATAAAGCTTTCCGAGACGATCGTTTTGATATAAGATAGAGCTTCTAACTCCTAATAACGAAGAAGTTACGATGAAAACAAGTTTAGAAAAACTAAAAACTTCAATCAGCTATTTATGCTTATTTCGGTTGCTGATCCGATATTCAACAGCCGTTTTGAGCACTTTCGAGTCCGTTTCAGCCTTCCGGCGAAACACGAAAATGTGATATAGCAGGTCAAAACCAATGGTCAAACTGTTGCGTTTTTATTAAAAATACAAATTACAGCAGAATTGAAAAAGGGCGTTTTGGTCATTTTCTGTCGAGTTTCGGGTCTCGGCTAAAACTAAAAAGTTGTCCGGAATATCGTTTCGCATAAAATTTCTTCTTTGACCGAGTCTTTAAAATGTGATTTAGAGGGTCAGATTTGGGTAAAGATAAATATAAGTATAAAAGTCAAAGAAAGTCAAATGTTGACTTTAAAAGTCAACGGGTTAACACAAGACTTATTGAACGTTTATAAAAATAAAAAACGCTATTATTTTTACGAGTATAACAAATTAGACTTAACGAGTTCATTGAACGGATAAAATTCTAAAAATAGTTACACTTTGGTATATATACGGGTACATAATCCGATATGGGTAATTAATAACCAAATTGAAAAGTCGATAACGTTCGACGAGTAAATAAAATTTTTTCAAATATAATTGGTTGCCGAGACTTACCCATTAATTGTAAAACTCTTCCAAATGTAGTAACTTTTCAAATATAGAAAGTTCCTGAAATAGAAAGTACCTCAGCTTAAGCGAGGTATGATATAAATACAAGGACGTCGAACCTAAATATAGGTGGGATTTTAGTATTTAATGCGCAAGTAAAATTTCTCATCACATGTATGAATATTATATATATATATATATATATATATATATATATATATTATATATATATATATATATATATATATATATATATATACTATATATATGATTTTGTCGATACGATGTATGCATCGTTAATTATACGTTTCAGTATAGTAATCGAGCGACTCTAATTATAGGTCATGGTCGTGTTCGTTGATTTTCCGTGGATTGTTTCGATTATTTGATCTTCGGCTTCGATCAAGGTGAGTTCATAGCCTCGCATTTTTTTACACTTTAATTGTTTTATAAACCCGCGAGGGAGATAACATGCTTGTTTTTAAAATAGAACACAAGGGACCCGAATGTATGCTAGTAGCCTTGATTATTATAAGTTAGTTTAACTCGTTGATGAAAAAGTCTCGCGGAAATCATGAATTGTTAACTACTGGGTAATGGTAGATGCTTATACATGGAATAGTACTATTTTTGGAGGGTGCCTCCTCCAATCCGTGACGACTAGCTATCGTCTCGTGTAGGGAAATGGCACAACGGATGCGTTGTATAGAGAGTAATATGCACTTAACGAGGGTGTATAGTGGGCATACCATGTTGGGGAAACTTAGGACACCAAGCTATTGATATGGTATCGTCAATGTCATGAGGACTTATAAAATCTCCTATAACTAGGTGTTGGTGTCTGATCCACATCGTTATGTAATGATGATTTTAAACGATACTTGTGTTCGGAATTTACATTTATAAACTCTATGGATTCACTCAACATTTTTGTTGACGGTTTAGCATGTTTATCTCAGGTATAAGCTTGCTTATTTGGATGGGATGAAGTGCGGATATCGAAGGACATGAGCTTGGTGAACTTTGTACATTAGATACAATGCTTTCAAAAGACAAATTGTCACTTTGCAACTTAATTGAGAATAAGTTTTATGAAAATTTAGTGGGACCTTGTAACTCTGATCTTTTAATGAAAATTTTATTAGTAAACGTTTCTTTTAAAGTCGTTTACCGTGACTCGTGTGCATGTATTATGAAGTAGCACCCCAAAGTGATATTCCGCTGCGTTGTAAATTTGGGGGTGTTACAAATTCAGTCCCATTTTGTTGTTTTGTTTTTTTTTTTTACATTAATCACAATTTTACCCTAAGGTCTCTTAGATTTTCTATGCTGTTATAAATTGTTTTAGGATTCACTAGTTTCATCCTTAGTGGCTAATAGAAGACCCCAACTAACTGTTCTCAAAATATCTGTGGACAAATAGGCCTCTAGTGCATCTTTTCATTAAACTTTTTACAAATGTTGGCCTAAACAATCCATGTGCAACATTTGTTAATGGTTGGCTGATTGACTGAATGGTTTTGTCTTACAAGAAGCTCATGCTTGCTTTCCCCTCTGACAAGCAACACAGGTTTGATTAGTTTATAAAGTTTTGAAGGTAAACCTCTTACAAGGTTTCCCTTTACCAGTTTATTCATTGTTTTGAAATTTACATGTCCAAGCCTCCTATGCCAAAGATTAGATTCATCTGGTGTGGCTTTTGCAAAGAGACAAGTGAGACCTCCTTGAGAAACAACATTCTTTAAATTTTCAACACGGTACATGTTATACTTTCTAGAAACTTTAAGCAAAAACATGATTTTATCAAATTAAACTTAAAGTCTAGAGATAGAAACAACACACTTCAGTATCAGTATAAAAAGAACACTATTTCTTGTCACACATTTGTGAGACACTGAAGAGGTTAAACTTTAGTTCCTTTACAAAATACACATCTTCAAAAAATTCCATTTTACCAGTTCTTAAATTTACCATTCCCAGTAATTTACCCTCTTAGATATTGCCTCCAAAGGCAACCATAAATCCTACCATCAATTTCTTTATAATCTGGTATGATATGATCTGTTTCATGTCATTTGCCTAGAGCATCCACTATTCAATCACTCCTTTTCCTAAAAATCTTGCCTGTGGATTGCCATGAAACATAATGGTTAGGAAAATTAGTTTCTTTTGCGGACCAAGGCCATTACTGACTTGAATCTGCCTTGTGCATACAATATAGTCAATCTTTTTTAAAGGATATTGATTGCACCATTGTTTTTATGGTGGACATGGTCTAAAATCTTTTATGCTTAGGTCTCTAAAACCAAACCCATGTTGAGGCCTTAACAGCATTTCACTGTTTCTCATTAAACGCCTAAGAGACTGTTTTTGGGGCTTGAGCAGTTTAACCCTTGTTCCCTTAACAGTATTAACCTTTTTAATAAAATTACTGTTATTAGCTGTTGTTATTTTGTTAAAAGGCCTTTTAGTAGTTGAATATGCATTATTAATAAAAAAATCATGGGTCCTGCATTATTCACTGTTGTTCTTGGTTGAACAGTATTAACTGGTCTAGCAGTATTAAGTGAAATTGGACCAGACCTAGTTAAGACTGTTCTTGGAGCCATGTTCCTTTTTAGACTGGGGTGAGTTAATTTAGAGAAATTCTATTTGTTCACCCTTTAAACATTGGTCCAAACTAGTTTTGCAAATCTTCCATTATTATACCAGTTATTGCAATCATTCTTCAAATGATCAAAACTACCACACACATAACAAGCTTTGTTGAACAACTCAAAATCACTCCCTAATTTTTTAGACATTTGTTGGTTCTAGTTTTTCTTGTTTCCTCTAGGACTACGTGTGTTTTGCCTATTTTTATCAACTGATGTTTTCCTAGGAGATTTTACTTGCTCAGTAGACTTAACAAAGTTTATCTTAGAAAAACTAGGTTTATTAAACATCTCAATTGTTTTAACTTTATGTACATTTTATTCATCATTATCAGATACCCAATCCTCAATAATTGGGGCTTCATTTTCTTTCCTAGCAGTCTTAGGTTCATTAGTCTCAACAGTAGGCTTTTCAACTACAGACTCACTAACAGACTCATTCACATCAACAAAATCATCTAGACTAGGATAAACTAAATTAGATTTTGGTGGCATAAAATTCCCAGTATAGGGAGGCGGGATAGCATTATACCCTAATCCTATTTTACACTTATCCATTATCTGACTGTCTAGAAGTTTACTTAGGTTTTTTGATGAATTTTCAAATTTTTGTACTGTAAGTTGAACCTTATCTTTTTTCTTTTGTAGCAAACTCTAACTTCCTTTTAAGCTATGTAATATCTAAATCTCTTACATAGATTTATCGTTTTAGGAGTTTTATATCTTCCTCATACACAAACTCATTTTTTTTAAAGACTAACAGTCTAGCTTCTACAGATTCTAAACCAGTTTTATAAGATATAGCACTTATCCTAGCTGCTCTTAAGTCTTTAACTAATTGTTCATTTTGTTCTTTTAGATCTTTTACACATTCTTAGCAAGATGAACAACAATTTGAGTCATTAGATACCTTAGAGTTTGTAGAGGAAGTTGAACTTGTTAAAGAATAAGCCATGAGAGCAAAATTGGTTGGACCTTCTTGAGCTTGGTTACTCTAATCATAGCCAAAGCCATCACACTGAGACATTAAGGCATTTGAAGTAGTTTCCTTAACTAGCACAGTCCTTCTGGTAGGCTCCTTGTTCCTGCTATCTTGATTCCTGGGTGCCCTGCACTCCCTTGCAAAGTGTCCTCTCTTGTGGCAGTTGAAACACTCCACCTTGGACTTGTCAAACCCAATTCTTTCTTTGTTGGCAATGTCTAGCTTCCTTCCAGTATTCTTTAGGAATCTTCTTGCCCTTATAGTCAGCATAGCAATGTTCCACCTTAAGTCCTTCAACTGAGACACTAAGGCATTTAAAGTAGTTTCCTCAACTGGCACAGTCCTTCTGGTAGGCTCCTTGTTCCTGCTGTCTTGATTCCTGGGTGCCCTGCACTCCCTTGCAAAGTGTCCTCTCCTATGGCAGTTGAAACACTCTACTTTGGACTTGTCAAACCTAATTCTTTCTTTGTTGGCCATGTCCAACTTCCTTCCAGTATTCTTTAGGAATCTTCTTGCCCTCATAGTCAGCATAGCAATGTTCTACCTCAAGTCCCTCTCTTCTAGATCATTAGGATGGATTTGTTGTAGATCTTCATTATCAAGATTTGGAATACTTGGTTGGCTAGCAAAGAAGGAATAAATCATAGCATCACTCAAATTTTCAATAGTTGTTGAGCTATCAGCAGCACCGTGAATGCTAGTAGTATTAATACCCTAAGCAGTATTAACTGCTCTAGTTGCACTGTTAGTGCTGCTAGAGGACAGAAAGGCTACATTGTGTGAGTTGAACTTCAATTGATGCTCCTTAGGTAAGGCCATCAACAAAGTGCTTCTTGCCTTCAACTCTGCTCTTCTTTGTGCCTTCTCTTCAACACTTGTAGGAGGGATAACAGTCTCTTTACCATCAACTATTCTTATGATAAACTTCTCAAGAACTATTGATTGATGTCTTCTTGAGGGATGACTTCACTAATGCACTCTTTGACTAATTAACTTTTTAAGCTTTCATAGGTTGGCTCGATCAACTTCTGTGCAGATAGTAAGTAAAGTTTTCATACCTACTGCTTCAAAAGATTTCTATTTGAGTTTTCCTTTGTAGCAGATATTAACCATCCATAACTGTTTTCAATAGCTGCATTAGTGTCTTAGCAACCTTGTATGATGAATTTTAATATGGATGCTCATTAGGTAAGGCCATCAACAAAGTCTTCGTTGCTTTAACCAGCCACTTCCTTGTAGCTTCTCTTTAACAAATTGTAGGGAGGGATAACAATCTCCTTACCACAACATTTTTTTTTACTATGGGTGCAATTACCATTCTCTATGATCCCCATAAGTGTAATCAATGCACTATAGGTACTACGCAATCATCCTCATCTTCCAGCAGATCATATTCACCAGGACGGAGTAATGGGTAGCATGATGGTTTGATAGATTGAGAAGTCTATTTGCTTCTTGAAAAAGAAGATCTTGTGTGTAGTACAGTTTTCTTCTTATTCAAAGCATCTCACAATCTCTTATACCACTTGTTATCCTAATAACTAAGATCTTACTTAGCATGTAAAAGCCTAAGTTGTATTGAATAAATCCAAAACAACTAGGATAGAAACTTGATTGTGAATATCAAAGACTATAACAGAATCTAGTCAATGATGCTAAGAAGTATTACAATGAAACGGTAATAACAAACAGTTTACCAAACTTTCAGCCTCAATATAATACGAACACTCTTAATAGTGTTAGGGTTACAAAACCTTAAAGCTACGAATAGATTGACAGAACAATGAAAAGATATCAATCTCTATGCCCTAGGACTTCCTTTTATACACCAAGGAGTCCTAACTAGCTTACAATATTTTCCTAAGTTATCATGATCTTCTAAACAAATAACTTATACGTATCTTTTACAAAAATATCTCATACATATCACATAAGCAATCTTTATCTTCAATCAATCTTTATCCATTAGCAGTTGTAACTCTGTCAGTAGTTGTAACTTTGTACCAGCAACATTAACTCTAAACAAGTAGTTGTAACTTTGTACCAGCAGCACTAACTGAGTACAAGCAGCATTAACTACTTAGAATATTTTCTTCATTCTTTATCAGCAATACTAAGTTACACTAGTAGTACTAACTTTACTCTAACAGTACTATCTTTACTCTAGCAATACTATCTTTACTCTAGCAGTACTAACATTACTAACAGTAGTAACTAACAACACTAATATACACTAGCAGTAGTAACTAGCAGTACTAACTACTTAGCATATTTTTCATAAAGATTATTAACAACATTAATTTATGCTTAGCAGTACTAACACACACCTGAGCAGTCTTAACTTCCAAATAGCATCAAGAAGCTTTTAATCCCAACAACCGGGTTTCTCGACACCAACTCAGATACCAAATAACACCACCAATGAAAGACCACCTGTGATTACTATCGTGTTTGCCGCCACTACTCCTGAAAACACACCATTCACATATCGTGCTTCCACTTTGACTAATCCTAATCCTTTGATTAGCCCTGCCTTAGTGGAGGCAAATTATGAGGTCCTTGAATCTCTTCTAAGAGAAAGACGAAGACAGATACGTAATGAAGACCTCTGAACTGAACTTGAATACTTCAGTGAGGACTACGATGAAGAACAAGAGATGGAACCAAGACCTGAGTCCAACAAGGAAGCTACTCCAACCCTTCGGCCAAGGTCCCCTGTGGTCTGTAGGTAGCAAGAAAGAGTTATGGGATTCGAGGAAACACCGGACATGGAAAGAAGCTGGAGAGGAAGAAATGCCGAAGGTGTTAGGCCCACGGAAATCAAAGCTGAAAATAGGAGAGTGAATCTTCCCCCACTCTTGGCTCCTCACTTAGGAAGGAACGAAAGAGGCCAACCTCTACGATCCTCTTTGACCTTCGTACAGGGAAGCCATCCGCCTTCGACTAACATGGGGGGAAGTCTCCCTCCTAATGGTACGCTTCTCTCACACCATGCCCAGCCTTTCATACCTAGTAGTTTACATATGCCTACTGGACTTGTTCCTATTCATGTTAACCCCTACTCTCAACCATCTGTGGGCCTTGTTAATGGGAAAACTCTGAATTTCCCTTTCTAGAACCAGATTGGTAATCCCCCTGCTGGGGGAATCCTCACCTATCATCCACAAGGAGGTATATACCATAGACTTTCACCAACAATGGCGTACCTTCATACAATGGGTCTATGTATCCCGTAGTTACCCCTTCGAGTAACTACCCCTTTTATACGTAGCCTATGTATGCTCCACCAAATATGCCTATGTACCTAAATCCTACAGGCTCCTTTGCGGATTCCATAGGTTCTGTAACCCCCTTTGTTCGCTGGATCGAGGACTATCCTCTTCCGGATGGACTAAAAATGCCCTCTCATATTGGTTCTTACGATGGAAAAGGGGACCCAGATAATTTCTTACACCTTTTCAAAGGGGCCATCCGCATGCAAAAATGGTTAATGCTCGTAGCTTGCCACATGTTCACATACACCCTTAAAGATTCCGCCCGTATATGGTGGAACAGTTAGAAAACAGGTAGCATTCTCAACTATGACGATCTGAAGGCTAAGTTTCGGTCACACTTCAGCCAGCAAAAGAAGTTCACAAAGACACACTTGGCCGTTCACAATATTAACCAAAGAGAAGGCGAAAGCACCAGGGCTTTCATTACCAGATACACTGACGATACTTTACAGATTTTGGGTCTACACGAAGAGCAGCACATCTCTCGTTTTGTTCATCGTTTAAGAACGAGAAATTTAGTCGAGCATCTTTCCACAGATCTTTCGTCCACCTATAAGGGTTTGATGAAAAAACCTACACGTGGATCAAAGCAAGAGAAGTGGCGACCAATGGAACTCCTAATGATCGAAGGGAAAATTTTGAAAGATCAAGAAAATCCTCTTGGGAAAATAACCAAGGACAGAAGGGCAGGGATAGGTTCTCCCTATACGGAGGACCTAACCACGGACTGTGCTCCAACCTGTCTAAAAGCCCATGAGAGATCCTTGCCACAGAAAAGGCATCTAAAAGCTTCGAACAGCCTCCTCGTATGTTTGGAAGTAAACAGTCATGAGACATGTCCAAATATTTCCATTTCCATGAAGACCACAGGTATGACACTAACGACTGTCTCCAATTAAGAAGCTAGATTGAAGAAGCTGTGAAATCAGGACAGCTTTCCCATCTTGTGAAGGGAATTAAGAAAGAAAGAGTAAAGGCCTCTGAAAACCAGTGAACAGAAGGGAAAAAAGACAAAAGCACTACGCCGGCCGAAGCACCTATACGCATGATAAGGCAGGATGAGTCGTATACAAAGAATAAATTCGAAGACCTCACCTCCGAAAGCAAGAAAATTACATTCCCCTCAGGAGGTAGTAATTCTTCAGCACCGGTAGTAATAAAAGCTAAGTTCTTTGGAAGAGAAGTAAACCGAGTGCACATGGATAGCGGAAGCTCATGCGAAGTAATTTATGAACATTGCTTCATGAAATTAAAACCGTCCATCAGAGCATCCAAGGTAGATTCAAAGGTCCCCTTAATCGGATTTTTAGGAGAAAAGTCCTAGTCTATTGGGAAAATTACTCTAGAAATCACGATAGGAGACGCCCCTCTCACAAGAAAGGAAACTCTCGACTTCATGATCGTTAAGTCTGATTTTCCATATAATAAGCTACTAGGGAGGATAGCAATGCAGAAGATGGAAATAGTGGTTTCTACCATTCACGGGGCCATCAAATTCCACACCACCAGAGGAATTGGTACAGTATTCTCGACACATGAATCTGATAAAATAAAAGAAGGAATGAAGAAGGTCAGAGAGACACCCCCAGTAAGTGAAAAAGGGGTTTTCAGCTGCACTACGACAGAAGAAAAAGTGGTCGCTAATAACAAATATCCAGAACAAACAGTCGCTATCGGAAAGCAGCTACCGGAACACTTCAAAGGAAGGCTACGAGACCTCCTGAGGGCTAATGCAGATGTCTTCGCATGGACCCATGCTAATATGACAGGGATCCCTAGAACCATTACGGTTAAGGGAAATCCCTTCAATACAGAACACAAATTGAATGAATACAGCCACGTCAAGCCAATCAAGCAAAAAAGAAGGGTTCTGGGCCCTGATCGCAGTACAGCTGCTTGTAAAGAAGTAGAGGAACTAACAAAGGTAGGAATCCTATGAAAGGTCAAGCATCAGACATGGGTAGCCAACCCAGTCATGGTAAAGAAAAGTGACAGGGGGTGGAGGATGTGTGTTGATTTCACAAATATAAACAAAGCCTTCCCCAAAGACTGTTACCCTCTACCTGAAATAGACTGGAAGCTAGAATCCCTCTCAGGGTTCCAACTAAAATGCTTCTTGGACGCCTACAAGAGTTATCACCAGATTCAAATGGCAGAAGGAGATGAAGATAAGACGGCCTTCTTCGCAGGAGAAGGGGTCTTCTGTTACCGAAAGATGCCTTTTGGTTTAAAGAATGCTGGAGCAACGTACCAAAGATTAGTAGACAAGGTCTTCCATGATCAAATAGGGAGAAACCTTGAGGCATATGTCGATGACATGGTGATCAAAAGTACGTCTGAAGAAGAAATGTTGGCTGATATTAAGGAGACTTTCGAGAAGTTTCGATCAATCAACATGAAGCTCAACCCGAAGAAATGTTCGTTCGGCGTTGAAAAGGGCCCATTCTTAGGACACCTCATTACCAAGAAGGGGATACGAGTTAACCCCTCAAAGGTAAAAGCCATCACTAATGTCGAATAGCCAAAGACGCTCAAAGATGTACAGAGCCCCAATGGAAAAATAGCAGCCCTCGGCCATTTCCTATCAAAGGGCGCCGAAAGATCCCTTCCCTTCTTTAAAGTACTCAAAAGCTGCATAGATAAGAAGAACATACAATGGACACAAGAAGCAGAAGCGGCACTCTAAGAAATGAAGAAATTTGTGGAGATGCTGCCAACATTTACGGCACCAGTACAAGGAGAGATTCTGATGATGTACCTCACAGCCTCAACAGAGAGCATAAGTGCAGCTTTGTTTACAAAAAGGGAAGAAGAACTAGTTCCCATTTACTTTTTAAGCAAAGTTTTACAGGGGGCTGAGCTTAACTACCTAAGAATGGAAAATCTCATACTAGCATTGATACATGCAACAAGGAGGTTACGAAGGTACTTTTAGGCACATATGATAACAGTCCTGACCAATTCGCCTATAAAACAGATACTAACGAAACCTAAAAAATAGGACGAGTGGCTAAATGGGCAATCGAGTTAGGAGAACATGACATTGTGTTCCTAGAAAGGGGTGATAAAACACCTAAAGATTTCCTGATCGAAGTGCCCCTTGAAGATAACAAAAAGAAAGCAGAGGAGAAGGCGGACACGAAACCAATGAAAACGGAGCTAAGTTGCGAATGGAAACTCTTTACTGATGGAGCTGCGAGCTCTGACGGTTCTGGCGCATGACTGATGCTAATAGACCCCAAGGGAAAAGAATATACTTATGCCATATGCTTCGGATTCAAAATGACAAACAACGAAGCAAAATACGAAGCACTATTGGTCGGGTTGCGAATATCACAAGAGATGGAAATTACAAGCTTGGCAATCTTTGTAGACTCACAATTGTTGGTAAATCAAATAAAAGGTACTTACGCAGCCAAGCAACCAACGATCAGAGAGTACTTACAAAAGACCAAAGAGGCTTTGAAGGGCTTTGACAGCTACACGATCGAGCATATCCAAAGAAACCAAAAATCAAAAAGCTAACGCATTAAGCAAGCTGGCTTCGATGACCTTCGAACATCTTACAAAGGAAGTGTTGGTCGAGGTCCTATCGAAGCGGTCAATAAAATAGAAAGAGATCATACAAGTCGAAACTAAGGAAGGAGAAAGTTGGATGACTCCTATCTATGAGGACTTAGTGGGTGGTCTATTATTGAAGGACCCAAAAGAATATAGGAAGATCAGGGTCAAGGCACCTCAATACAAGTTGATCAGAGGAAACCTGTACCGAAGATCCTTCTACACCCATTGGCTTCACTGTGTAGCTTCACCGTAAACTTATGACATCGTAAAAAAGGTACACGAAGGTTCATGTGGTTTCAACGCAGAACCACAATCAATGGTGGTTAGAATCATGAAGCAAGGGTATTATTGGCCGTCAATGTACTAAGACGCTGTAAAGATACTTCAAGACTGCGAAAATGCAAGGAGAAGGAGAGTAGTAGAAAGCAGAGCGATGATAGCCAGAAGTGGATGGCCATTCAGTCATTGGGGATTTAACATCCTAGGACCTTTGCCAATAGCTCTTGAAGGTTTTAAATTCTTGGCAATAGCCATAGAACACTCCATAAAATGGGTAGAAGCAAAACCTCTGACCGTTATAAACGGAAGGCATCCAGAAAGATTCGTATGGGAATACGTAGTGTGCAGATTCGGAGTGCCACGAACAATCAGCTCGAAGGACGAGAAGCATTTCTGAGAAGGTATTTTTGCAGATCTTTGCAAAGGATTAAAAGTCACATAATCCTTCTCTCCTATTACAGAGCATACGAAAATAATGAACCACATAAAAAAGCAATTGGCTCGAAGTTAACAATGATGGGTGGACCATCTTGCTCAAGTACCATGGGTACATAGAACGCTTCCAAGAAATAGCTAAAAGGAGACACCGTTTATCCTAACTTACGTCTCTGAGGCTATAATCCCTATATCCGAAACTAATGTTACTAAAGATGATAGGGGAAGGATAAAGGAAGTTGACAAGAGAAGAGGAAGCAAGGAAATAGCTTTAATCGAAGAGGCCTACTATTGAAGTAAGCTTCGCATGCACCATAATAAAAGGAGTAGTCACTCCATTTACAATGTTAAAGACTTCATCATACTTTCGCAAAACAACATAGGAAGCACGCAGGTATGGCAGGGTCCTCACTTAGTGAGCGAAGTTTAAGGAAAGGGACTCTACAAAATTGTTGATGCATCCGATCACTCGTTGACTCAAACAATAAAGGGTACGAGCCTTCATAAGTTTTACATGTAAAACATACCTTTTACAGTCTTCTTTATTTTAAGCAAAAGTCATTGTTTCGACTATCTAAAAAAGTGTAGCAAACTAAGTGTTCATACGCAAGATGATGTAAATCTTTCTACAATACTAATGGAACAGACTTCTAAATCTTTTGTGTCATTATTTACAACAAAAGATCTCATTAGGCCACACTTGAGCCTAAATACTACTAAGTTCAACGTTCGAAGGGATGTTGTGGGGCTACACATGAGCCCTACCCAAAAAAATATCCATAATATTCATGTTAACTTTCCTCATAGCTTCTTTTAGCCCTAAGGACATAATGAAGTGGGTCGCAACCCTTCATTCAAAAATTGACAAATAAGTCAAAAGTTTAAGGCTACGCATGAGCCTCCGCTTGATAAAGCGCAGAAAGGAGTCAAACTAAAAGTCCTATAAATCCTCAAACATGATTAGGGACTTTGTTCCCCATAGAAACCTACCATAAGGTTTAACAACTAAAGGCCACACTTGCGCCCTCACTTCATAAAGTGAAATTCTACTTATAAATGATAAAGGGGTCAGACTAAAGTCCCCTAAAGTCATGACAAGTGAAGTAAGGGATATCATAGACAAAATCTGGAATTGCGTCCCTATATTTAACTCCCCATGGGGGGATACTATTTGAAGTCAACCATAGAGGTCGACATAAACTGTTCATACAATGGCCAACATAACCCATTGTCAAAATTAAATTGTCTAAAGGTCGAAGCCTGGATAGTAACAAATTGTTCAAAGGGTACATGCCACCTTTAAGACTGAATTAACACCAAACATGGTGACCTTTAATAAAGTTGAGAGGATTAAGGATTTACAACAGAGGCATTAGCAGGAGGAGACATCGGATTGGAGGCTGGAACAGAGGATGGAATAGCCCTTTAAGAAGAACCCAAGGGGACTTGAGTCCTTGAAGGAGCAGGTCTTTGGAGAGTTGGGGGATTCTTTGACAACAAAGCTTCAATAGGGGCTGAAGGATCCGCCACAAACTCATCCAACTAAGGGAAGGTGGTAGTGTCAAGATCCCTACTAGCCTGAGTATGATCCTTCTTGTAAGAAGAGCGATAACCCTTCACCTTTGACAAGTCGAAAGGCTCCTTCATATCAGCAACATGCTTGAAAGCTCTACATCTCCCATACACGATAGCGGAGGACACAAGCTTACCAATAAGGCTACCTATGGCATCAATATGAATAAGTTTCATCGCAGCATAAGGAACAACCTTCGATACCACCTATCTCCTATCCTGTTTAAGCTCTTAACGCGCTTTTCCGTAGAGGATACTTTAAAAAACGGCCTCCAACCGTTGCCTTTTCGGCCTTAGAGAAGTAACCATCGATCTCGCAAAGGTTGAAAAAAGGTTTTGTTGGTAGTCTGCCTACTTTTGGCTCTCCAACATCATCCTGTCAAGATTTAACTTATGCTCCTTGACTTCAGTAGAAAGAACAAATATCTTTTCCTGAAGAGCCACCACAGCGGGGTTCTTCTCAAACTTAGTCATAGCATCCTCACATTTAACCTGAAGCCCCTTACACTCCTCTTCCCTAGCCCTTTTCCTGCTCCTCATAACATCATATTCTCCCCTAAGCTTCTCAATCACCTGCAATAACTCACGAGACCTCCTGTTTACAGCATTATCAACTACAACCTATCTCGCATAACATCAGTCATGAAGATCCAGCAACTCCAAATCTATATAGTTATCCAGATGATTCTTCTAAGCTAGAGGAGTAATAGCATATATCTTGAGGTGACAGGCAGTAGCATCCTTAAGCTCATGGACATCAGGAAGACCTAAAAAAAGAGAGAAAAGAGAAAATAATAAGCATGTTAATGAACCCATGAGGCAAAGACAATAGAGGGCAAGAAAAAAGAAAGAGTATACCTTCATCATCATTAGAAACTGTCAAGAAGGGAGCATCATCCTTTGAGGAAGAAGTTTTGGCAAGAGTAGCACGGGAGGTGGAAGACCCAGAAGCAAGCTTCCTCTTAACATGAGGCCTTGACGACCCTCCTCTAGTTTTAAACTTCCTATCTTTTATCCGAGCAGCTACACTCCCAGGATGAACGATAAACAGCTCAGGCTTTGGGCTTCCCCCAAAATCTGCTGTAACCTCTGCTGGCTGAATCTCAGGCTCTTCATTGGATTTTAGAGGCTCCGTGTTCGCTGAAACAGATGAGGAACCAGTACCAAAGCCCGAAGAAGGCTCCTTAGGTAAAAACACTAGGTCCTTATTATATTCGGTGTAGATGAAGTTCCTAAAAGCCATTTCTATAGAAAGAGAAAGTAAATCATATATCAGTGAAAAAGGAAAATGAAGAAAGAAGCAAGAAAGATAAATACCCTTTCCGTCCACCGTGATCGCAGGTCATTAATGACCGCCATGATCAGGAAACACACGAACACTTGTAGGATATCAACTAAGATGTTGGAACATGGGATTCTCTTTAATATTGGAAAGAAGTTTATCTTTGAGAGATTTCAAATCAAGTTTATTTTGCTCAGAAAGAAGTTATAGATACTTGGCAGGGATGATGGAGTCTTGAACATAGAAAAACCATTAGTGCCAACCTTTGATGCGGGTAATAACTTTAAGAAGCAGATTCAGAATATGTTTTTCAGGCCTTTTAGCAAACGTCAGCCACTTACCGGCTCGACACAAATTAAAGAACCCTTAGAAGAGGTCGACAGAGGGATCACAACCATAAGCTTTACACATGACAATAAAAGTAGTGAGCTTGGCACAACTAAAAGGATTGAGTATCTGATGCGTATTTTATTTTAAAATATATTTTTACCAAGTTTTAAATTTATAAAACTCTATCTACCTAACAACGCACTAATAGGCAGAGAACCCGATCGTGGGTAGTATAGAATGGTAAATCCGAGGTCGTCCCAAGAGCTAAGTTGTAATTAGTTTTAATTTGAAATATCACGTTTATAAAATGGTTTTTGATTTAAATTTAAAGGAATTAAAATAACAATAAAACTAAATACTAAAAATAAAAAAGTTAGAGATATCAGGAGAGAAAACGTGTTAACCTAGTTACTTCATTACTACTGTTATGAAAACGTTTTCCTGTGCAATGTTAAACTATGGTTTAATTAGTGGTTTCTAAGGTCGATAGAATTGAATAAGCATATATAGTCTATCCTATACTTCTCGCGATTCTGACTCAGTCTAAATCATATAGGAGGTAGGATATCCAGGTTGCAGTGATTAATCCCAACTATTTCAAAAACTAATCTAATAACCTATATAGATTATTAACCCTCTCTGAAAGAGTTCTTGTTCTTTTTAAGTATATTGAGTGATCAGTACAAAGACCGGTTAGTTCCTACACTAGGGGTCAGAGTCATAGATCCTCCCTAGTACCCAATGGATCCATATTGACTAGATAATCCAATAATAGGGCAAGCAAGGTCCAAACCACCCGTACTACCAAGACCCAAGGTTACATGATAGTCAAGGAATATCTAATGAAACCATAATCTAACAGGAAACCAACATCATAACAATAGTAATTACATAAATAGGCCAGCACTTTAAGTGCTTAGCCGCTTATGGTAACGGAAACACAGCAAGAAATAGAAGTAATCATAGATTGAAAGCTCATAATTCTTACAATATTCGTTTTTGAATGATTAAATACAAAAAGTAAGTAAAGTGTGATCTCCCTTAGACTCTAAGTGAAATTCTTCAAAGGTTGGAAGCCTTTGTCGCCTCTCCAATTGGCTGTGGAGGAAGTGATGTTGGAATAGCTTGAATGAGGCCTCTATTTATAGGTATCGAACCTGTAACGGCGTAACTGTTAAAGGTGTTATGCCATAACCTTCTTACACGGCATTCTATATTTAAGCAGTTGTTACGGCGTAACCAGATACGGTGTTACGCTGTAACCTTCAAATAATGTCCATAAGTACGTGATCTTCCTTCCATATTTGTAGATCTTTATGGTTACGGCGTAACCATGTAGGGTGTTACGACGTAACTCTATCTATGGTAAGATTTCCTTTCAAATTCATGTTTACGGCGTAACTAGATATGGTGTTACGCTGTAAAGTTGTCCTTGATCTTTGTACTTGCTTAATATATGTTACGGCGTAACCATATTTGATGTTACGCCGTAACATTCTTCAACTATTTACACTTTGAGTCCTTTTTCCCTTGTTTCTTGTCACTTTCTTGCATTTCACCTGAAAACTACAAAATGATAGAAAATATCTCTTTTTCGAGTGTTAGTGAAACATTTGCAGGTAATATAAGGGGTATTTTGCCACTAAAAAGTATTAAATATTTGATGTTATCAAATATCCCCCCACTTGACTTCTGCTTATCCTCAAGTAGAACATGTTTAGAACATTTCATAAAAAGATTTCTTGAGAATAATTTCAAGAAATGAATTTATAAAACTCTTATGCTAGAAAACATCAAAGCCGAACACCTCACGAAAAGGGGATAAAAAGTCACTCAGCTCTCCACTAGTCTAAGTGTTTCATTTTCGGGGTGATCGCTCAATTGCATAGTCATAGCAAGTATTCTATCATAAGCTTGGAAAGTACACAAATCTACACCAGTTAGAATTAGGGTCTAAATAATTCTTAAAGGCAACAAGGGTAATATGGTTTAAAAGGGTGATAAAGGGTTAGGATAAACATGGGATACACATTTAATGGTTGTTAATATAAAAACATAAAATAAATAGTCTAAAGTAATCTAATGTTGTCATAACTAGCCACTGTCCATCCATGGGTCCAAGAGTCTAGGTCCGAAAATCTGATCTTTAATAATGGGCTGCTAGCTCCATTCTCATGAGTATTAGGATGACTTGGTGTAATAATGGGCTATTAGCTCCATTTTCATAATTACTGAGATGTCTTGGTGCAATAATGGGCTACTAGCTCCATTTTTTATTTTTTTATTTTGCACCATCTTTACATTTTTTACCACATGGGTGGCTTTTTGTTTCACCCTCTTTTCTTCATTTTCTTCATGATAAATATGCAAATGTTACAGGAGTTTATATCTTTAATTATTACCCATGCAACATCCGATATTATACGCACATCCCCCCACTTGAGATAAACAATGTTGAAAGTGGTGATACATGGGGTCTTTTAGATCATAACTGATTAGTCTTCTACAAATGCATATAATTTTCGTTCCTATTCCCCCAAACCATAGAATTAAGTAGCCAGAGATTTCAACATAAAGAAAATAAAGACTACAGTGTAGGTTAAGGTGAAATGGTGTAACGAAACATATAACATTGGGTGAAAACATAGATTGGCTCAACATGGGTGATCTAGGGGTATCCTGTACTAATAATGAGTGCAACAAAAGGGTTTATCACGGGAGGTCGACAAGTCAGTGTAACAAGTCGATAAACACACACACATATAGGCTATTTAGGTAATTTCCTAAGTGTTGCCTTCTTGAACTATCTATTCCTGCTAATCAATTAGGTCTCGAAATAATGTACAAGCCAAGTTCTAAAGTCTACAATACTACCGGCACACTCAATATTTTGGTAGATTTTTGAGTAATATGATGAAAACGGAATATTAGGCATAAATATCACCAAGTAATAACAAAGGGTAATGTGCATTCGGCAAAGATTAATTCTAGTTATTTAAGAAAAATTTGTCAAAAATTTTAAAATTGGCATAATTTTCAATGAAAACTAGAAAACCGAAGGCAAAACATACGTCAAGTATTAATTCTACACCCATCCCCCCACTTGATTTGCACAATGTCCCTATTGTACATTAAAGAAATGAAATAAAAAAGAAAGAGTAGAATTAAGACAAGAAACTCCCTGAGCATTGCTTTGAAATTTAAAATTTGGCAGAAATCTTTAGATTATTTTTGTCTTCTCGCAAGCTCTTTATCCACTGTGATCACAAAACAAACCAAAGCATAAAATTGTTCTACAAGAATCATGAAGTGTACAGGAAATACAACCTAACTCACTTTCGTAGGAATCACGGTTGCATTTAGCATATGCAACAAGTCTTTTAAACCACTTAGTGACCCAAGTGGACGAGTTTTAGTCTCATGAGGGCTTCCAGAGAACATACCCACAAAGTCCATTTACGAAAACAAGTTTAGATAAGTTTAAAACTTAAATTTTTAAGATTTCAGAAGGAGGTTACGGCGTAACCGTGAAATGGGTTACGTCGTAATCAAGTGGTAAATTTTTTAAGTTTTAAGGTTACGGCGTAACCAGTAAATGTGTTACATCGTAATCGTAGTGGTTACGGCGTAACTAAAGTTGTTACGTCGTAACTGCTGCAAATTCAGCAAAGTTATCACATGATTATGAGTCAAGCTGGTCTCGATAATTGCCTCTTAGCTTCTGGATTCTGCATAACAAAGTAAGAAACATGCAATCCAACTAATGCTAAAAGGAAATTTCATTAAATAAAGGACGAGTTGTCTCCTGACAATCACTTTTGTTTATTAACGAGTCTTTAAGTTAGACTCATGCTCATTCTACGTCATCTCATTATCAATACATCCCTGAATCTAATTTACAACTTCCTAATCATATTTGTACTCGTTTCCTAAACTAAGCAACCTCTGTAAAATCCTTTAATCTTTTTTCAGGATTATGGATTCCTTTTTTCTTATCTTCGTCATTGACTTTTTACAGGGGTCTCATTGAGTTATGTTGTTTTACCGTTAGTTTCCTAAAGGCTTTTTTCGGCTAGTGGCATATGAAATATTGTTTTATCATTACCGATTTTAAACCAAAGTGTTCCTTTACCCCGGTCTTCAACTAGTCATATTTGTTCTTTGAAAGGCTGTCCAAACAAAACTTCGGTTAATCCCTTCTCCACAAATTCACTAATGTTTTCGAGAATGATGAAATCAACTAAGAAATGATGGTTTCCTATGAACACGTGTAAATTTTTAGCAAGTCCCACCATGTTAATCCCTGAATACATTAGTTCATGATTCATAATGGTGTTATAAGCTTTTCTGGACATTATGTTAAAAGGGGTTTATGGTTCGAAATAGGGGTTAAAATTTACAAGCCCTATTTTACAAGAAAGTTCATAAGAATTTTCATTACACCATTCTGAATACCTTTTGCTCCAAACAAAATCTTCTACCTGACAACCACTGTATCTTATTAATAAAAAGTTTAGAAACGATACCCCACCTCCTTGCATTTCCTTCCTTATACTGTCATTAGGAAAAAACCAATATTTTGTTTTACCAAGCTCATTGATCCCATAAATTTCATGCCCCCCATCACATTTGTTCCTAAATGGGCTATAGGATGGCCAAGCCTTTAAGTCCTTATCACATTCTTGTATAATAGGTTTACAATAATGTTTTGTAGCAGAGTCTTCACTTATCTTCAATCTTTTAGCCATTGGTTCATTTGTATTAATTGAGTTTAACATAAAGATTCCCTCAGTAGGGGTGAAGTTATGGTTATTCCTATTTATGTTAAAAGTTACCCTTTTGTTACCTATCCCTACTGATATTTCTTTTTCAAAAACCCTAATCTGGGCGTGAACGGTGGCCAAAAAGGGTCTTCCTAGAATGAAAGTTGAATTAGGGGTTTGATCTAGAATCACGAAGTCAGAAGGAAACAAGAATTTATCAATTTTTACGAGTATGTCTCTAACTATCCTAAGCGATACTTTTTTTCTCATATCTGCCATTTCTACTAGCATCTCGATTTCACTAAGGTTTGTTAATTCCATATACTCGAAAACATTCCTAGGTAGAACATTTACACTAGCGGGGATCCTATTCGGCCATTGCAATAAAAGTTAAAAGTTACCCATGGTGCAGGGAAGCGTGAAATGTCCTGGATTAGATTCGTTCGCAGGTAGTTGATCAATGGTGTTTTCTTTCTCAGAGTCAAAGAGGAAGAATATTCCATAGATATTCTTAAGTTTCTTAGTAGAGTTGGGTCCCTCATGTTCAACAATTACTACATTTGCTTGTTCAGATTTTTCCTTCCTAGAACGGAGTTCTTCAGTTTAATTCTCGGATCTTGGTTTCTCTGATTTTACAGTGAGTGTTTGGTTCCTACTGTTAATCTTGGCATTTTCTTGAAGCTTCTTAATCCACACCTCCATTTCAATACTTCTTCATGCAGATTCCTCTTGATGCTTTATCAATAATTCTTCTAAGCTTTGCCTCCTTTCACCATATGGTAGACGGTTATCAGTCTTAGTGTAGTATCCAAGTGGTCCTACACGAAACTTTCCTCCATTATTCATGTTAAAAGGTGTTGTTCGTCTTAATTCTCCATATCTGACCTCTTTAACTTGTTTTACTTCCTCGTTGAGGGGACAATCCTTGTCAGGTGAGGTCCTTCGTAAATTTAGCATCCAACCTGGATTGCATAAACACTTTCATTTAGCCTTTTCATGTCTCATCCCAGGTTGTCCAACTTATTTACCAAAGCAGCTAGTCCATCATTGCTACTACTGCTTCTAATACTCTTGCTTGTCGTTTTGTCGTGCCATTTTTGAGAATGATCAGCCATGGTCTGAATTGCTATGAGAGCTTGGGTCAATCTCATCCCGGGGATAGTTTCCTGCGAATCAAGTAGTTTACGGTTCATAGTGCTCAAACCCTTATAAAATATATTTACCTTTTGATGACTATTGATGTCGTGAGTAGGGCATTTGTATAGCAGGTTATTATACCGCTCCCAAGCCTGATATAATGATTTGTCTCCTTCTTGCTTGAATTTTTAAATATCTTCAAGCTGCTTTGCGGTCATGGAAGGTGGGAAATACCTTTGGATAAAGGCCTTTTTGAGGAGATCCCAGGTATTGATAGTTCCTGGGGCGAGTCTATCCACCCATTTTTTTGCGGCACCAGTTAGAGTAAAGGTAAAAAATTGAAGCATGACTGCATTTTTAGTGTGATAACAGGTAATATGCCCAGGGCTAAGTATTATAAAATATTATAGTTTTGCATTTTGAAGTCTTTCGATCTTGTCAGTTTTCCTGATGAAAGCTGAAAAGTTGACTTCTGTTGACTATTTTTGTTTAAAACGGTTTCGGTTTAACTGGGAGTTTGATGGAGTTTTGAGTTCATAAATGAATCGCTTTTGATTTGTTTTTCTGTTTTAGAGTGGTTTTAAGGTTTTCAGTGCTTTCCGAGAAGTTTTCCCGTGTTTAGCAAAAAATCGTCACGCAACGCGTACTGGCACGATAGTTTGTTCAAGTGTGGAGATTTAATAAATTTGGGAATGTGTTAATGGGTTTATTTATTTAATAAATTCATAATGATAAAGTAACGTTGGTTTAAAACATAAATCGTGAGTGTAAGATTTGAAAGTTATCAAAAAATAATTGTTTTTGTGAAATTCGGTAAAAGACTGTAACGGTCGTAAAAAGATGAAATTTTGGTTGAAAATAAGTTGTCAAACCATATTTTGTGGTTTGAAGTGTTTTTAAATGGATGATCAAGGTTCGGTTGAGTTTTGTCAAAAATTCATGTTTTCGGTCTGGAGTCGGCCGACAACGGCTCAAAATGGATTTTTGTAGCAATTTATTGTGATAGGTGTCGTGTGAATAACCTAGGTTTATGGAAAAATAATTTTGAATGCAATGAAAATAATAACTAAGTTCGGTTGACGTTTTAAATAGATAAAAATTAAGTTTTTAAGTGATCCCGATACAAAAAGGAAGACCCGAGACCCTCCCTAGGATCCATTCGGTCAAGGGAAGCAAAGAGGAGACAATATGGCTATTTTTAAGCTAACATGTCTTGCATAGTACTCTTATAACCACCATTACCTCAACCACTTCATTCATGCATCTCATTTTGAAAATCAAAAACACAAAAATCTCTCCCTCTCTCTTTAGAACCGGACGAACCACAAGGAAGAAGAAAACAAAGATTTTGAAGATTTTCTCGAGAACACAGGTTAAGAATAGATAGTGGGTTGATAGTTAGTAGATGCGGGTTATATAAAAGGTATACGAGTTTATTCTTTTCGCGTCAAAACCGAACCAAGGTCATCCAAACTTGTAAGTTTTCTAAACATTATTAAAAGTTGTACTTTTATGGCTATTATGACGTTAAAACACTAGTTGTACAAGTTGATTGTCTTAAAAATCAAATCTTGAAAACGAAAATGTGAATAAAAGGGGTGTTTGTGTGTCGGCTTATAAAGAAAGAAAAGAAAGAATTTTTAAGTTTGAATAGAATGGTTGTTGTAGTAATTTTATAATTTATAAAAGTGCTTAAAAGGGCTTATTTTTAAGTTTTGCTTTTCAATAAACTAAGTTATAGCTTATTTGGGTTTATTTGTTTTCGTTGTGGGCTTGGCCCAATAAGGGTCCGTTTGGTTGTTTGGTCCGACGCCAAGGTGGGCTCGGCCCACTTGGTTTTGGTTATTGGTTATTGGATCTGGATATTGGTTTTGGTTATTGGATATTGGATTTGGTTATTGGACATGCTTATTGGATTTGGTTATGTTTTCGGCTTATATTAAAAGCTTATGGCTTATTTGGTTTTCGGCTTATAAATATATAATATTATGAGCTTATAGCTTATTGCTTCGGCTTAATGAGCCACGGATATATATGATTTCTACTATATTTGATTCGGCTTAATAGGCTTAAGGTCCATTGGGTTTTGACTTATATATTTAGGCTTATGAGAAGATGTATGGACTAAGTTTTGCTATCGGGCTAAATACTTAAGACCTCAATGGGCCATAAGGTTCAATAACAAGAAAAATGAATTTGTGGACTTATAAATGGACTAATGGATTTGGTTTGGACATAAAGGGATTTAGTTGGACTTGTCGAATGTAAATGGATTATTTTGTTACGGTCGAATAAAACGTGTTGAGGGTATTGATATAGTGTTTTGTCGAAAAATGTTGGGTTCGTGAAAAGTGTTTGGGATTAAGGTTTACAACCTTGGAAAAAGTGATATAGATGTACGGGTCATGCCGAATTTTCGAAAAAAATTTATACTTAGAAACTTTGCTTAAAAAGGTTAAATTTTCAAAGATTTTATTAATAAATAGTCATTTTACTTAAAAATTTAATGCAAGATAAAAGATATATTTTCCTCGGAACCTTTTATTAAATATTTAATATTTATAATCGTTGTGTCGATTTGATTTGAGGAAATAAAGGATGATTCTTATGGAAGATTAAGTGTCGAGGTAAAAGCTATGGGTCATGGACATATTAAAATAACAAGACGTTGTAAATACCCTGTTAGCCCGATAATAAGACGAAAATAATAATAAAATATTATTATTTTATTTAAATTATTGAATATTAATATATATATTTAAATACATAAATATATATTGTATCGATTACGAAAATGTGGATTATTTATCTTTGGCTTTCGAGCTCTTGCTCATTTCTTTTCGTCAGATTTCCGCGAAGTATTTTGGTCGATTGTATCTTTCAACGATTTGAGGTGTTTGAGCTATATTGTATTGATGTCGCACTTTACCCAAGTGTTTTGAGTCGTTTTTGCGTAATTACCACACAACCATAATATGAGATAAGGTTTTGATAATATGAGATAAAGTTTTGATAATGAGATAAGGTTTTGGTAATGAGATGAAGGTTTTTGTAATAAGTTAACGTTATGAGATAATGAGTTTGGAATGATATGAAGTTGAAATGGGATTTTGGGATAAAAATGAGGAATTTGGGTGAGTAAAGACGAACACTTGTACAATAAGATAATTTTGTACGAGTATTAATAAAGTGAGTGTATATTAGGTCGTTGTCGGGTACCGTTGTGCGCTTGCGTAGAGATTGTTTGTGCTTTGCATTATTTGAGATTGTGCGGTTGCTTTTGATTGCTGATTGAGGTGAGTTCTCGTAGCCCCACTTTTTACTGTTTTTCCGTTGGGGGAAAATGATACTCAAATGTGTTTTGAACTGTTTTGAATTGAACTGTGTGAAATGTGATTTTGTTTTTGGGACAAGATATGTGCTTATGACTGCTATGTGAATATTATGTGTTGCATGATTGTTTGGAGCGGATGGGTACGCCTACCCAGTATTTGTGTGATTATTGGAGCGGGTGGGTACGCCTACCCTAGTTTGTGTGTGGTCTTGCCCTAATTTTTGTGCTCCAGCTGGTAGGCCCTTTAGGTGCGTAAGTGACATATGGTGATTGACTAGCGGATGATGTTATGTCTTGGATTGTTTGCATATATTCACTGTCATATAGCACTATTGTCTACTGTTTTGAGTTATTGGCATAGCTTTTGGGTTTAAGGTCAAACCTACAAGCTCACCAACATTATTGTTGACGTTTTTGAGTATCATTTTCAGATGTGTCAAATCAAAGGTATATGAATGGTATTGGAAGAGCAAAGATATAACCCAAGGGAACTGGGTCGAGATGGGTTTTGATTATTTAATTTTGTCAAGTCTTAACTTGTAAAGATTCATGTAAACCCAAGTTTCATTATTGTAAATTGTAAAGTGTGTGATCTTGTATCTTGTGCGATGAACGGTATCGTCGCATTCCTGTGTTTCCGCCACTGACGGGGTGTGACAGATTGGTATCAGAGCCAAGGTTATAAAGAATGCTGGTTTTTATAAAATAAAATAAAAAGCGCAACTATAACCAAAAAGTGAAGTCTATTTTTAGTAAAACCTTGAACATGGTAAAAGTTGAGCAGTTCATGGTATTTTCCTAAATTACGCATAGCCTAATCAACTATGCTTAATTTAGGAAGGACTATGAAATAATGAGGTTAGTTTCTAAAGTTATGTTAGAGGAGGGAAGGGATGTTCGAGTAATATGACCACCTGAAAATGATAGAATGTAAAGTGATGAGAACACTTGTGAGTGTTGAGATTAAGATCATGTTGATTTTAGAATTGCCATGCTGCCTTAGTAGTAGTAGTGTGCGATGCCTTGAGAGTGTAAGTAAAATTGTAGTAGGTAGCGATGATTGATTGACTGATTGATGTTGGCCATGCCTGCCTTAGTGTAGTACGTGTTGCCTTGAGAATTTTAGTAGATAGTCGCAGATAGCGACGTGAATTGAGAATATGCTTTTGTGGATTATGTGTTTTATGTGTTGACCAGTTGTGCCAATTCGGTATCGAACCTGGTCGGTGTTTATTCATTGTTCGTATTCTTCCCGATATATTTAATATATATATGTATATTACGAACGTCTAATTTCGAACGCTATAATAATTTGTATATGTAAGCATAATGACGGTGATAATTTGGATAATAATATTTTATACTTATACCCTTTTATTGTATATCACAGAATGTCTACACCAGTGTTTGTTGACCCGCGATTTCCACCCAGGCTGGCTGAGCTCAGACCTCCCGAGTGCCCGTACCATTACTAGAGGATCCCTGTGAGGCTATTAGGCAGGCTTATTTGGATGGGACGGATATTGAGTCCGAACCTACTGAGGACCCTGTTGAGACTAAGACACCTGAGTCACCCCTCACTATAGCACCACCCACATCACTACCTGAGAGTACTCCACCCACTTTCGTTCCCATTCTCTGTAGGACCGCACGTATGGCTGTGCGCGTTCCACCTGCGATGTCATCGGGCCTCTCTGCCAGTATGGCAGAGGTGGCAGCTATGTCTGAGTCCGCGTTCCGTAAGAGGTTTAGGTCCTCTTACGAGAGTTCTCCGTCTTCGTTACCGCCACACCTTCTTTTACAGAAGCGTTATCAGGGTATGTCTGAGTTAGTATAGGATGATGAGGAGGCTCAGGAGATGGATAAGAGTTTGGATTCTGACAGTGTGAGCGAGGATGTAGAGGATAAGGGTCTTATTGTAGAGGATGAGGATCCTGCTGCAGGGGATGAGGGTATTGATGTGGGGGACGAGGGCCCTGGTATAGGAGTTAAGAGTTGTGGTTTAGATGATGAGGTTCATAGTGTAGAGAGTGATGGACTTGGTTTAGGGGAGGAAGAGGAGGTTGTGCCTGAGGGTCAGCCGCAGGCAGTTCCGGTTGTGGGGACAGCTGTGAGCGCGCCTTTAGGACTTGGGTATGGGGCGTTGAGGCGCCGAGAGTTAGCGTTAAAGGAGGATCATGTATACAGTATGTTTGAGGTAGGACAGGGTTCTGGATTTGCACCCAAGCCTGAGAGACCAGAGAGGGTGTCGGCATCTAGACAGCCCACGCTTACCATGTGGACAGACCCGGAGGACCGTATGGTTTATATTGATGTTCCTGCTTACCCACCACCTGTTCAGACACCACCTTCACCCGAGTGGACGTTTGATTCACTTCCCAATTCTCCATCACTTTCTATTATTCCTTTACCTATTTCATCACCTATGATATCGCTGCCTGTAACATCTCCTGTAGCTACACCCGCTACGGCTGAGATTGAGGGATTTTTGACTGAGCTGGTAGCTCAAGTCGAGATGCAGGGGGGATTGATTCATGATTATGCAGTATGATTAGAGGAGCGATCGCCTACTTTATTTGAGAGGTATGATAGGGACAAAGAGGAGTTATTTACTAGGTCGGGGTGGTTAGGGATGAGATTTTCTCCTAGAGGTATCGGTTTAGGAGCCTAGAGCATAAACAAGAGAGGGTCGTAGTGACTTTTGGAGCATTATAGAGACCAGTGTTAGCCCTGGAGTCATGGGCAGGTCAGAAGAATTCATAGAGAGCGGCTCTGTGGCATGCCATCAGTGATACGCAAGGAGAGAACCGAGAGTTGCGATTACAACTTGCTGAGGAGAGACGTATGCAGTTAGAGTTGACTGAGATTTTTGACAGTATGGGGAGAGGGCAGGAGCCCCGAAGATGTATAGGATATATGAGGTTTGGATTATTAGTTTGTGTATATCAATAAACCAGGTAGCATCGGTTAGTGTCGATATCATGATTAGAAACGTTCTTTTTATATTGGTAGTTATGACAAATCCTTACTAGTCGTTAGGTGATTTGTATTGAAATCGATTTATGATAGTGAAGGAAATTTTGTTTGAAATTTATGGATAGCAGTATTTTTGTGTTATTGTGTGATTAGCTTAAGAGCAGTTTTTCCCGTGTGTAAGTACGTTGCGATTGGTCGTTCGTGATAGAGCGGATACCCATTTCCTTATTAGGATTGGCGTTTGATGCAGTTAGTATGTTTTGTAAGCTTGAAATGTATTCGAGCTAATTGATTTTACCATCTTGTTAAAAGATCTAATAGGAAAGAGATAGGCCGTGAATGGTCACGAAGAGTATTAGAAAGAGTTATGGTGATCAATTGGGAAACCTAAACATACTTGTTATTGTGTAAGCTTTTGAGAGGTATCTTGACCTACCTAAGTGATGTGAGATATAAGACACTCGTAAAGTAGGATTGATTTGGAAAAGTTTAAAGAGAATAATGATGAGGTTTAGACTATGAAACGGCCTTCCTAGAAAGGTAGAGCCGGGATTGTTTAACCAAGTAAGGCTTACTTGGGGATTTTTGAGTGAGTAAGTGTTGGTAAAGTAGAGTGTGAGTCGTATTGTATAGGATGTATACCCTGTAGGGTTAGTCCTATTAGTTGAATAACCGGAAAGATTGGCGATGCCAATTCTGATAGAATAGTCGTCACGTCGAGGACTGGATCTAAGTGTGAGAAATTTTGAATCTAAGAGACAGTATAAGAGGCTATCGTAATTTTGTAATCGGATATAGATTGACCATGAGAAAGTGTAGGATTTGGACTATGGAAAGGCTTAGTCTCTAGAGGAATCGTAAGAAACCTCGCTTGAAAAGACTAAATCCTAGTGATTGATGTGATTCTTTAAGGAATGGAATTTTCTGTCAGTATTGTGAGCCAATAATTTAAGTTGAATTTTGGGGCGAAATTCCTTTAAGGGCGTGAGACTGTGATAATCGGTAATGTGCCCAGGGCTAAGTATTATAAAATATTATAGTTTTGCATTTTGAAGTCTTTCGATCTTGTCAGTTTTCCTGATGAAAGCTGAAAAGTTGACTTCTGTTGACTATTTTTGTTTAAAATGGTTTCGGTTTAACCAGGAGTTTGATGGAGTTTTGAGTTTGTAAATGAATCGCTTTTGATTTGTTTTTCTGTTTTAGAGTGGTTTTGAGGTTTTCAGTGCTTTCCGGGAAGTTTTCCCGCGTTTAGCGAAAAATCGTCACGCAGCGCGTACTGACACGACAGTTTGTTCAAGTGTGGAGATTTATTAAATTTGGGAATGTGTTAATGGGTTTATTTATTTAATAAATTCATAATGATAAAGTAACGTTGGTTTAAAACGTAAATCGTGAGTGTGAGATTTGAAAGTTATCAGAAAAATAGTTGTTTTCATGAAATTCGGTAAAAGACTGCAACGGTCGTAAAAAGGTGAAATTTTAGTGAAAATAAGTTGTCAAACCATATTTTGTGGTTTGAAGTGTTTTTAAATGGATGATCAAGGTTTGGTTGAGTTTTGTCAAAAATTCATGTTTTCGGTCTGAAGTCGGCCGACAACGGCTCAAAATGGATTTTTGTAGCAATTTAATGTGATAGGTGTCGTGTAAATAACCTAGGTTTATGTAAAAATGATTTTAAACGCAATTAAAATAATAACTAAGTTCGGTTGACGATTTAAATAGATGAAAATTGAGTTTTTAAGTGATCCCGACACAAAAAGGAAGACCCGAGACCCTCCCTATGATCCATTTGGTCAAGGGAAGCAAAGAGGAGACAATATGGCTATTTTTAAGCTAGCATGTCTTGCATAGTACTCTTATAACCACCATTACCTCAACCATTTCATTCATGCATCTCATTTTGAAAATCAAAAACAAAAAAATCTCTCCCTCTCTCTCTAGAATCGGACGAACCACAAGGAAGAAGAAAACAAAGATTTTGAAGATTTTCTCGAGAACACAGGTTAAGAATAGATAGTGGGTTGATAGTTAGTAGACGCGGGTTATATAAAAGGTATACGAGTTCATTCTTTTCGCGTCAAAACTGAACCAAGGTCATCCAAACTTGTAAGTTTTCTAAACTTTATTAAAAGTTGTACTTTTATGGCTATTATGATGTTAGAACACTAGTTGTACAAGTTGATTGTCATAAAAATCAAATCTTGGAAACAAAAATGTGAATAAAGGGGGTGTTTGTGCGTCGGCTTATAAAGAAAGAAAAGAAAAAAAATTTAAGTTTGAATAAAATGGTTGTTGTGGTAATTTTATATTTTATAAAAGTGCTTAAAGGGGCTTATTTTTGAGCTTATGTTTTTGGCTTATATTAAAAGCTTATGGCTTATTTGGTTTCGGCTTATATGATAAGCTTATGGCTTATTTGGTTTTTGGCTTATAAATATATAACATTATGAGCTTATAGCTTATTTCTTCGGCTTAATGAGCCACGGATATATGTGATTTCGACTATATTTGATTCGGCTTAATGGGCTTAAGGTCCATTAGGTTTTGACTTATATATTTAGGCTTATAGGAAGAGGTATGAACTAAGTTTTGCTATCGGGCTAAATACTTAAGACCTCAATGGGCCATAAGGCTTAATAACTAGAAAAATGAATTTGTGGACTTATAAATGGACTAATGGATTTAGTTTGGACTTAAGGGGATTTTGTTGGACTTGTCGAATGTAAATGGATTATTTTGTTACGGTCGGATAAAACGTGTTGAAGGTATTGATATAGTGTTTTGTCGAACAATGTTGGGTTCGTGAAAAGTGTTTGGGATTAAGGTTTACAACCGTGAAAAGTGTTTGGGATTAAGGTTTACAGCCCGACATACCCAGGAGGAGCATCGAAAACAGTCTGGTTGGATTTGGGAAGAATAACATGATATTCAAAAGGAACGGGGTAAAGGGCGAGAAAATTATTGAACTCTTCTTGTAAAAGTTCACAAGTTTGAGTGGTTATGGAGTCCTTCGCGCTCATAATTAAAAAAGGATCGTGATTATCTTACCTCAGAGATAGATGCACAGCAGGTCAAAGAAAGTAGAAAGAAAGATGATGACGGGAAAAAGAAAAGAAAGGTTTATGGCAAAATATTTATAAGTATCTCTCAATACCTTCACGACCGTCTACGTGTCACGCATCAGGAGTTATCCGGATTTCAAATTAGAAGGAAAATTAGGATAGACATTCCCGATTACCCAGGAATACTATTGAGTAATCTCCATTAAAGACTCAACTAACTCCATGATAGGGGGACTTATCATTTAACGCATGAAGTACATGTACCTGGATGTTTCATATGGCCTTCGAGTGATTTGTTGATTGAGTCGAATGCAATGTATTCAAAGATGCATACATTACATTTGACTGGGGGGCTTTATGACGTACCCTCCCCCCTCTCCGGCTCGAAGGTCTCCCCTTCGAGCTTGAATGGGATCTTCTCCCTAATTACACTATAAGATCTTTGAATAGTTTCGAGTGGCGTAAAATCATCTTCGGAATGATTACCAGTATGGGAATCCGCCACGCGAAGGAATACACCCTTTGTGGGAGGTCTTCGACGAAACTAGGTCAAAGGTCTGGTTAAGTCAAAACCCACGTTCTCCTTCTTTGCCAAGGCTTTCCCGCCAAGGTAGAGATCATGGTACACAGTTCCTGCAATCACCCCTTAAATTGTGGGACACCCCCACGTTCACTAGTTTTTGTGCTAGGCCTTGTCCATCCTATTTTCACACCTATAAATAGATGGTCAGGTCTCCAGGTATAACCAACACTTTTGACACACACTTATTTTACCTTACTTTACTCTACAAAGCACATACTTACTCTCACGCTGGAGGTGATTCGCAGGGACACCCCCTGCGCTTCACTTAACGTAGTGTTTCCATTTATGTTGACACAGGTTATCCAAGACTTGGCAACCCAGCAACCATCATAAGAACTCTTCGATCTCTTCGAAGCCTGATCGTGCCAGTATTTGCACAATCAATACCCCAAGTATAACCTTTTGATCCTATCATTTTTCACGGTTCTCGTAATTTTCTTATTAATCCGGACTATTAACGAAGAGCATTGTCACCCTTGAACTAATTGTTACACCCAAATCGCCTTAGCCTACCTTGTATGTACTCACCTTTAGTACATTATTGTTTTAACCCAAGTTAATTGTTGAGTACACGGCTGCTAAGTCCTTATCCTTGTAAATACATTTTTGGGACGATTGGGATTTATGGTAGTATTCATCTTATGAAGAATTAGGGAAGAAGTAATTTATTACCCCCAATAAAGCTTAATAAGCTCCATGTTATGTTGATCCACCTTAAATCGGGTCATTAGTTAGATTGTAAATATCAAGTATGTAAAAGTTCAAGTGTAGGGGTCTACCTATAAACCCTCATGATGTATTATATGTTTAAGCAATGCAGGGCAAAAGTGTACAAAAAAAATGTATATAAAAAAAGTGATACAAAAATGTACGGGCTGCCATTTGCTTATGTTTATGTTTATCATAAAGTCAAGAAAAGAAAAAGAAAGAGATTGATGTAGAGTTGTGTAGAGTTTGTATATCTTTGTCTGAGTCTTGGCTTAGCAACCAAATCAGCGTGTATTCGTATAAATAATTAGCTAACCCTTTCACCCCAAATTCACCTAAAAGCCACCCAAATGTATCATATTCATTTCCGTTTCCGTTAATGTTATCTTACACCTACACCCCATAACCCTTTAAAAGCCCTCTTTGACATTAATGACTAGTACTTGCGCCTAAGCGGTGGAGGTAATGAGTGTTGATTTTCTGTTTCCCATAGTTGTTATAATTTATTATACACCCAAGTGAAAGAGAGAATCCAAACACTTATGTGAGGTGCTAATATATACTTTTCGTGCTTTTAATTATAAGGTCTAGAAGGTTGTGTTGTAAAATGCTTTTAAAGAGCAGGTTAAATTCCCCCAATATTGATATTGTTTAGGTAGAAAAGCCTATTTGCTTGAGGACAAGCAAATCCCAAGTGTAATGGTATTTGATGAGGTGCCATTTTATACACTTTTTTGAGGCCATTTAACCCCCTAAATCATGCAAATATGCCCATATTATGTGCTTAATCGTTTGTTTTTAGGTTTTTAGCACTTGGATGGCATTCAGAGGAAATACACGTGATGAGGTATCATTTTATACACCTTTTCAGGGTTATTTAACCCCCTAAATCATGCAATTATGCCCAAATTATGTGCTTAATCGTTTGTTTTTAGGTTTTTAGCACTTGGATGGCTTTTAGAGGATATACACGTGACTTGGGCTCATTTGGAGAAGAAACGGACAAGATTACAGACCTACACCAAATCTCTTGACGATTTATGCACACAGTGCATGGAGATGGTGTCGCGGGCATAAAGCGACGTCGTCGTGATGTCTCTAGTGATGGCATCAGGATTTTCGTGATGGCGTCAGGACGTGGCCGACTTAAAGAGGATCTAGAATCATCTATGTAGTGATGGCGTCATGATTTTTAAACCCTATTGTACTACCTTGAATCCATGTTTTAATCAAGTACGTTATGTTACATTAACATCTTAATCATATCTATGTGTTTGCGTTTTGATTGATTTATCTTCTTGCTTTCTTTATAACATGCGAGGCTAAACCCTCCTTTGTATTTATCTATGATTGCATGAAACTTAGGTTTTATAACCTTTTGATGTTGCTTCTTGTTGATGAATGTGCGCGTTAGGCTTTAGAAAACCAGCTTTTTCTGTATTGTTGTTGACATGTCTAGGGAAACGCGAGTGTGTAGATAAGATACCATCGGTAACAGTCTTCATACTACCTTACCCATTATATGGGTTTATCTCCCCCCACTCTAATGATATTTCACATGCAATTGATATACTCTTATAGGGCCATGCTAATAGTCTTCAATACTAACCCTTACTTGTGCGTTACCATGACGAATATTTAATAGACGCGAGGTTTCATGTAAAAAAATTAAGAAATTGTGGAAATAAAGAATGTATAAAAAATTAATGTACTCTTTGGTGTAATAGGTAATGGAGGTAAAATTGTAGATTAATATGAAGTAAAATATAGAATTCCAATTTAAAAAATAATATTGAATATGTATTCTGACAATTAACTCATACGAACAATGACAATAGCTTTATCCGTTCATAAGACCTAGGAAATACTTACGCAAGAATCATCAAAAGTGTACAAAGCAAACAGATCTAGTAGAACAATCTGAGGATATGCATGATTAGTAAATACTTGTTTATCCGCAAAAGTATCACTATAGCAATAATTAAATTAGGTTAAAATTATTAGTAATCAAACCAACCTTCTCAAACCATAAATTTACTGCATTCAGAAAATATTAAAAACAACAAACAGAATCTCTCCTCAAACACTAAATTATGTTTAGACCCGGAATCAAGCCTTCCCAACCTATTCCCCTTAGAGACTATAACAACCCCTAAGTCTTGTCTATACTACGACTGATCATACGATTAGGTAGCAACTACATAACGAGTTGTATAACTTCTTGCTGAAGTCTTTACGACAGCACATCAATAACACGTACTTGGCCCATTAGAGAAGAAAACAACAAGATTTCAACTCTAACACCAAAAATCATGAAGATGTCATACACGCGTAGGAACGGCGTCTGATCCTTCATCGTAGACAGGCGTCGAGAATGCTGCGACATGGCGTCATGGAGGACTTGGCAGACTTAAAGAGGAATCTAGAATCATCCATGTGTCGATGGCGTTTATGATCTTCTAAAGCTGATGCCACGGCACATTTTTACTAATATTTACAAAACCGATTTTAGGGTTTTGAAAGTTGTGTAACTTTGTATAACTTTGGTGACAACCCTAGTCATTCTATGAGCAGCTCTTTAGGCGTTTTTGAGGCCTCAAAACCCTATTGTGTAACTACCATTCAATCCAGGTTTTAATTCAGGTAAGATTGTTTATCATTATTATTCAATATGATGGTATTAGGGGGTAATATGTTGAATTTAGTGAAACAATAAATTATCTATTGTGTTTTTGATGATATTTAGTTGTCTTTTCTTTCTATAACATGCTAGGGCTAAAACCCTCCTTTGTATTACTTATGATTGCATGATAACTTTGGGTGTAGATCCTTTAATGTTGCTTTTTTTATGATGGATATGTTGCGTTAGGCTTTTAGAAAACTAGCATAAAGTAATTTACAATTAGGCATAGAGACGGTCAATGGTAGAAACGCGAGTGTGAATGAAAGGATACCATCGTAACAGTCTTCATAGACTAACCTTACCCCTAATATGTGATCCCTCTTAAGATATTTCCATATGCTAGTTGGAAGAATACTCTTAGGGCCTGTAATAGTCTTCATACTACACTTACTTTGTGCGTTGCCTTTAACGGAATAATAAATAGATGGCAGTTCGTGTAATTTCGTTCATGACTTAGGATAATACATACCACAATCATAAGTTTGAGACAAAGCCGAACAGTACATCTAGGAGAAACAATCTGAGGAGTCTGTGCAGAATTATGTAAACGTACAATTTTTTAACAATAACAGATATAAGCGACCCGTAGTTATAGACTGTATACTCTATAGCTGTTAAATTCTGCTATTAACAAACGTAGCCTCTACAAACCATGATATTTACTTGTTTTCTTAAAAATATAAAAACATAAAAAAGAATCTTCTCTCATCCCCTTAGAATTCTTTTTAGATATTCAAGTTCGTTAGGTATATGAACCTCACATACTACTTTTAAAGACAGTAAAATGCTTTTACTATATACTCAATTTGTACGGTATATACCTCCTGCACACACCACTCGAATAAACAAAGAATACAAACAAGGCTTACGGAAGATAAATGCAGAATATAATCGACACAATATATAATATGGAATCCACGACTATGATAGTCGTGGTAGTCCACGGGATTAAACCAGAGAGATATTATTAAGCTCTGAGCTAAACAGCTTAGGCTCGTGCCAAACTGCACGACCCGTACCAAACTGCACGACCCGTGCTAAACTGCATGGGGTGTAAACACACACACCCAAATCTAAATTTACAATTAAAATAAGAGGGGTAATTATAAGTGTGAAACCCATCTTCAGTTTACTTATTCTATCGATGTAGAATTGGGTTTGCAACCAACAATCCTCCCCTCAAACCCAATACTATAATAGGCCTCTCTTCCAACGATACATGACGCAACATATTATAGAGTCCTTGGTCACCTATCCTACTCTATCTGAATGGCGTGATCTGCTCTACCCGAGCTATCGTTGAATCTGGATTAACTTGGTGTTGCACCACCTATGCCATACACATCGGGGCCTATTTCAGTCTTTACAACTCAACAATCTCCAACTTGGAGGCTGATCACTTCACTGCTCTCCGTCTCAAGTAATCTGTGTAAACTTCAAACCACCTTCCTTTAACAATGCTACTGCTCTAACCTTTTTGTACCGCCAAACATACAAAACACGCTGCACCAACCAAACGTAAGGCTAGGAGACTTTCGATACAAGGTATCCTGAACTAACATCATTAAACAAGGAATAACCTTCCCTTAAACAATGCTACTGCTCTAACCTTTCTTTACAGTCAAACATAAGGAACACGCTGCACTAACCAAACACAGGGCTAGGAGACTTTCGATACAAGGTATCCTAAACTAACATCATTAAACTAAGAATAACCTCTCTCTGGTAAGACACCATCCTCCGTTATCAATTCACTCGGAGGACAGTTGAAGCTGTGCAGAACTTCAACTTCTCTTACATCACCAACCTGGTAAACATCTTTGCAAGGCTCTTCGTTCCAAGAATCTTCAACAAATATAAGGACCCTTTACTTATCAATATCCGAACAAGCTTTGCCCAACTGCAAACCTTTAGATTCTTTGCAAGATGAATCGAACTCTTAGTATATTTGTCACACTATTAAACACTTTCTGCCTGAGCTCGGGTCTAACTTCTTAAGAGACTTCTTCAACCATATTAACTCTCTGCTTGCTTATGCAACTCCTATAAACTAGACTTCTATAGTTAACATAGTGATACTCTTTTGTAGTCTAGACTCTCACTTGACTGTTGTTACACCAATTGTAAGCACATAACCAAGCACCTGCTTCTTAGAGCATCTATCCTTCATCTCGAACACGAAGGGAAACTACCACTTAGGCTTGTTGAACTCTGTTATGTCAGAGCCTACGACCAACATGTCATCAACTTTAACAGTCGTATAATGTAGGATGAACCATCTTCTTAGAGTAGCAACATTGGTTCATGGCACATTACTCGCACCTTAACCTTTTGCATAAAATAGTTAAATTTCAAGTACTATAGCCTTGGTGCTTGAATTAGCTCGTACATAAATTCCTTCAATATGCACTATAGGTTTTCTTTCTGTCTAGCTAGCTGAAAACCCTTGCTTTTGTGCTGTGTAGATGTATCATTCAAGGCTCCTACATAAGAAGGCTCCTGTAGCTACAATACTCAAGACTAACCTGATTGTAGTTATCTTTACAACTAGAAAGAAGAACTCATTGTATTCTACCCCCGTTTTTGTTGGAACCCCTTAACCACCAATCGAGCCTTGTACTTTTTGCTGCTATCCTGCTCTTCTTCAACCTTGAACATCCATAACCTTTATGAAGCCTTCTTTCCTGCTGATATTCTGACTAAGGAACACATTTGGTTCTTTTCAAGTGAAACCATCTCTTCAATAATAGCCTTCTTCCAATGTACTAATTTTTTGATACTTAAGGCTTCTGAATAAGACGGGTTCACCATTCTCTATCAGTAGCAAATAGTTTGCTAATGGAGAGTACCTTACTGGAGCACTGGACTCTCTGGTGGATCTTTGTACCTGTGGAGTCATGGAACCTCCTTCTTTGGAGGATGCTCCATCTTCAGAGTATTCTTCATCTGATCTTCCACTATCCTCGAAGCTCCTACTGTTTTTGTACCCTTCACTCGTATCTGAGCTCACACCAGGGCTCTAAGTGATTTTTGAACTCAACCCATGCTCTGCAACTATGCTATTTTTCTCTGCAGGGTTCTCTGGAATGTCTACTAACACCACTTGACTCTTCTGTATTGGCTTCATTAAGCTACTTGAATCTGTCGTAGACTTGGCTCCATAAATCGAGTCTACAAATGTAATATATTTGCTTCGAATAACCTGATGACTCTTCGTATCCTGAAAGCTATTTCGCATTGCATCTGAGCTGCTGCCTATGAATGTACATTTCATGGCTTCTCTGCAAACATCTTTTACTTTAACAAATGAGTCACAACTAAATACCTTCAAGTGTGCGAGACTAGTATCCTTCCCTCGTCATTCCTCCTCTGGAATACGCAACCCTATCAGAACATAGGGTATGCAGTAGATTAAGTAGGTCATACTAACTGAATCTGCCCATAACATCTTTGGAGCCTCTGCACGAAGCCCCGTGCTTTCTGCTCTGAATGTTTGGCTCAATATTTCAGCAACACGAAACTGTAGAGGTGTTTCTGAGATCATTTTCAGCATCACAATCCCGTTCTTGACACAAAACTTAATCGGTCAGCTACTATACTCTCCATCATTATCAAACTTTAAACACTTCACCTGAAAGGTTTGCATTATACCTACCGTAACTCCTGCTGTAGTCTTCGATAATAGTATCATAGTAGCGGGATCCTCAGATTGATGCAATAAATGTAGGGCCATAACCTTCTATATGAATTTGCTCCAACCTCTGCAGTTTCCTTGTCTACACTGACATCATGAAGGAAAGCTTCCCCTGCTTCCCCAAACCACTTGGCTTATAGAAGTAGATATCTACCTTCCGTATATCTGGAACGTTGCTTTGGAAGCTAACATATTCATACCAATCCTGCTCATATCACCAAGGTGTTATACAGTTGCACTGTCATAACCATTAAAAATTGCGCCAATCCCCTCTGTGTGTACCTCAATCATATACAGGCTTTCACGTTTGTTCCTACGAGCTACCACCAAACTACCTTTAGTAACCTCCCACCGCTGGTCTCCGAAGCCTACGTGGTAACCTTCCTCATCAAGATGTCCAACTGAGATTAACCTTCTCTTTAGGCCTGGAATGTACCAACATCCTTTAGAGTCCAACTTGTACCAAAATAAGTTTTGAGGACAACATCCCCAATGTCTGCGATGTCTAGAGTCATGACATCTGCTAAACGAACCTTACCAGAGCGTAGCTTGAACCTTTCTAACTTTTCTTTGCAATAGGTAGCATGGAACGATGCACCAGAATCCATAATATAATCCTCAGCCGTATTCTTAGCACAACAAACCACTAAGTCATCAAAGTCTCCAACTGCCATGTTAACCTCTTTAACCCTGGAGGCTACAAGCTTCAAACATTAATTCTAAAAGTGGCCCTTCTTGTTGCAATCCTAACACGTGATATTCTGCTTGTACTTTATCTCTCCTGTCTTCCATGATTTTGACTTATTTCTGTTCTACTTCCTGCACTTTGTAGTACCCTCTGCCCTTATATATGTCCTCTGCACTTATATTCTTAGGATATCTTTCGACGGATATCGTTAACAAAGAATTAAATCTTGAATCCCTTTGAATGTTAGCTTAGTAGTTCTACACGAACCAATAACTGTTGTAACAGTGCTTGACCAACTCTAGGGCTAAGAATATAATAATAAAAAAAGCCTTCATACCTATAGGTTTGGCTTTTGCCAAAAGCTCCTAAAGCTTCTTTTGATATAGAGAGTCTTCGATCTACATCTTACAAAAACCGAAATCATAACCATCATACTGCCAATCTTTATCTTACCGTCTTTTGCCTTTGTTTATCGTAGCCTGGCTCTGATACCACTTTGTTAGGGTATATGGCACCTACATACACTTCTGTACTGACCTCTGTATGGTATATAGCTCCTACACATACCGCTCGAACAAACAAAGAATACAAATAAGGCTTATGGAAGATAATTGCAAAATATAATCGATACAAGATATAACGTGGTATCCATGACTATGATAGTCATGGCAGTCTACGAGATCAAACCAGAGAGATATTATTAAGCTCCGAGCTAAATAGCTCAGGCTCGTGCCAAACTGCACGATCATGCCAAACTGCCCAATCCGTGCTAAACTGCATGACCCGTGCTAAATTGCACGTGGTACAAACACACACATACCCAAATCCAAGTTTACAATTACAATAAGAAGGGTATTTATAAGTGTGAAACCCATCTTTAGTTTACTTATTCTACCAATGTGGGATTGGGTTTGCACCAAACAATCCTCCCCTCAAACCCAATACTATAATAGGCCTCTCTTCCAACGATACATGACGCAACATGTTCTAGAGTCGTTGACCACCTGTCCCACTCTATCTGAACAACGTGATCTGCTCTACCCGAGCTATCATTGAATCTGGATTAACTTGAGGTTGCGCCACACACATCAGGGCGTATATCAGTCTTCACAACTCAACAATCTCCCACTTAGAGGTTGATCACTTCACTGCTCTCTGTCTTAAGTAATCTTTGTAAACTTCGAACCACTTTCCCTTTAACAATGATACTGCTCTAACCTTTCTGTACCGCCAAACATATTAAACACGCTGCACCAACCAAACACAGGGCTAGGAGACTTTTGATACAAGGTATCATGAACTAACATCATTAAACTGGGAATAACCTCTCTCTGGTAAGACACCATCCTTCGTTATCAATTCACTTGGAGGCCAGCTGAAGCTGCGCAAAACTTCAACTTCTCTTACATCACCAACCTGGTGAACATCTCTGCAAGGCTCTTCATTCCAAGAATCTTCAACAAAGATAAGGACCCTTCACTTATCAATATCCGAACAAGCATTGCCCAATTGCAAACCTTTAGATTCTTCGTAAGATGAATTAAACTCTTAGTATATATGTCACAGTATTAAACACTTTCTTCCTAAGCTCTGTCTAACTTCTTAAGAGACTTCTTTAACCATATTAACTCTCTGCTTGCTTATGCAACTTCCATAAACTATACTTCTATAGTTAAAATATTGATACTCTTTTGTATTCTAGACTCTCACTTGATTGTTGTTACACCACGTATGTGGTTGTGATTACGAACCACCCATGTGGGTTTTTGAGCCGTAGTTTGGTTAAACGAATTTTAAATTTTTTGTTATCTATTTCTTCTCAGTTCTATACCCGCCGTTTGTATTTATCTAAATGTCTAAACACGTCCCCAACCAACCCCCACCCAAACCACAACCCACACCACCCCACCCCCCCACCCCCCCCCCCCCCCAAAACACAACACACCCACCCATTTTTTCTCCTCAATGTATCATAAACCCACTAGTTGGAGCCCCCCCCCCCCGGGTTTGATGTGTTTCGGTATGGTTGGTTGGGTGGTAAAGGTTGGTTAAAAATAGTATGTTTGCGGCTCTGTGTAAGTTCCATTTGTTGGTTTTGGTGATGGGGTTTCGTAGCATAAACGTTTCTTTATGGTGGGGGAGATGGTGGGGTAGTTTTTCAGTTGTGACGCGCTTGGTTGGTTCGGGTGAGTGTTTTCTTGAGACCATTTTGTAACTAAAAATGAGAAGTAGGAGAGTGTATATAAAATGGTGAAGTTGTGTTTAAAAAATGGTGAAGTTATGGGTATTTATAAGTAAAAAATTGGGTAGTGTGCTTTTTTTTATATAGAGTAACGATCGAATAAATAAAGGGGCTCACTTTTTTTCAAAACTACTAAAGGGTGCAAACTCACTTGGTTGAGACTTGAGGGGGGGGGGGGGGGGGGGGTCCTTGCGGCTAAACTTATTTTCTCTTATACCCCTATCAAGATCACCTTGTTGTGACGCACTCACTCACCTACTCCGGTTAGCCTAAGGTAGAGCTTATATTGGGGTCATATATTAAAGTGGTTGTGTATAGTAGGGGGGTTGTGGCTGGCGCGTGTCGAGTGGCTCACTTGGTGAACACTCACACCCATCTCCGGTTAGCCTAAGGTAGAGCTTATATTGGGGTTATATATTAAAGTGGTTGTGTATGGTAAAGGGGGGGGGGGGGGTGTGGCTGGCGCGTGTCGAGTGGCTCACTTGGTGAGCACTCACACCCACTCCGCTTAGCCTAAGGTAGATCTTATATTGGGGTCATATATTAAAGTGGTTGTGTATGGTTTAATAGTCAGTGGGTTGGAAACCTGTCTAAGTTGTGCAAACAGGCTTGAAGGCGGTTTGATTGGTTACAGCTTGGGCCATCTGAATTTTTGCAACGGATGTGTGCTCAAAGGTCATAACCAGCCTTGGGTGGCATGGGGTTGGGTAGTGCTTTTGGTAGCATGTTGTAGTTTTTGTTTGTTTTGGCGATGAAGAAAAGTAGTAATATCACTAAGATCAACAAAGTTAAAAATAAATCTTACTTTTGAATCCATAATTTTTGCAGTGAGCTTAGAGGGTGTTTGTTTTGGTTTTATATTGAACTTATTAGCTTATTTGATTTTGGCTTATATAACATAAGCCTCAATTTTCTGGCTTATATTGAGACTTGTTGGCTTATATAAGTTTATTAAGATATGATAAACTTATATAAGCTCATAAGTCTCAATATAAGCCAGAAGATTTTAAATTCATTCATATCTAACTCAAATCCCTAAATTAAAGTACATTGTTACTTACACAAAAACATGGTTGGCTCAAATAAAAATGATATGATTCGTAGCATTTATTATATGTACTTTCTTTCCTATATAGATTTTTTGAGTGACTTTTTGTTTTTTTATAATTGATTAAAGAAGAATCTGTTCATAAAGGAACCAATAATGCATCATTGAAAGATATACCTCTCATTGTTTTATATGACGATGATTCTGTAAGACACTAACTATTCTTATATATAAATCAAGTAGTATGTAATGAATGAAATTATAATAACATAATTCATACAGGACGTGCCAGTCACTCAAAAAAGACGCAAGCTTACCAAAAATGGTAAGTTTGTGAACGACAATGACATCAATTTGATTTCGTCTGATGATGAGAATATATTGCCAAAATATGACATCAATACTTTAGACCATGGAAGTCTAAAGGATCAAATTTGGCAATAATAGTTAAATTCGGGGACAAAAATAATGCAAGTTTTGGAAAAGTAATGTTAGTTGCGCGTTTATATTTTTTTATAGGAATCAGATGATGAATTCCCGAATTATAGGATCAATCGTGAAGATAACCAAATACTCCCTTCCGTTACAAATACACCTACTTTAGTCCTTAAGAAGGAGCCAACAGATGAATATTCATATAAGCCAAACAACTCAATATATTTTTGTTGATTTACGAATTAATTTTATAGAAGTATATTAATTACTCCCTTCGTCCCATATTAAGTGTCCATTTTTGACTTTTTAAAGTCTTTTTTCTTCAACTTTGACCTTAATTATTTCTTCTTATGTTATATGATACTCAATGCAAAATATATGAATGTATAGAGTTTCGAATGTATTTTTCATTGGTATAATTTTCAGTAAGCATTATATAACATAAAGAAAAATATTTACGGTCAAAGTTTATGGAAAAAGAATTCAAAAATTTAAAAATGGACACTTAATATGGGACGGAGGGAGTAGTATCATGTCAAATTCATAAACTTGTCATTCTTAAGTAGTACATTGCAATTCTTGGTATTTGTTTTGAAAAAGTTTCATGTAAAAGATACAGGTTTACTTGTTAATCACATTTATTTGATATATATATATTATATGGCCTAAAAACATTTTTCTGGATTGTTTTCACCTTATCCCAGATTCTTATCCGATCATAACTATTCATAAGTGATAATACTTTTTG
>BQNB010018917.1:3990-67588 GCA_026074375.1 Tanacetum coccineum | reverse complement strand
TTATTAGATCTTAAGTCTGTTTTTTTTGTTGACTTAGTTGTTGCTATTATCAACCAACTGCTCAGCTGGCCATCAAGGGTGTACTTGAGGAGGTTGTTACCACATGCGAGAGGTATCAGGTTCGAGTCTCTACGTCGGGTTTTCTTTCAAGGTGGGAATTTGTGGGGTTCTGCCCCATAGATGCGTCGATTCGAGGCTGACAGGGACTAACTTCTGGGTATGTACTGTGGAATCGAGACTACCTTTTGGGTAAGTACTGTGGAATCGAATAACTAACTTAGTTTAAAAAAAAAGAAACAGCTTAGGGAACATATATGAAAGGAAATTGTTCAACACATCCATTGTTACATATAATTTTATGGCGAATAACGTGATTTTTCTAATAAAACGACTTAATAGTTTTCATGTATTGATACATGCATTTTAAGCATGGTTCTAAAAGGCGCGCCATGACGCCGCAAAGGCCTCGCAAAGACGTGAGGCGTGACCTCCACGCCACGCAATAAACCACGGCTTGGGCTTAAGGCTTGACGTGAGATGAGGAGTGAAAACACATGATAAGACGCGATAAAACGTGATGCGTGGAGGCTTTTTTAAATTCAATTTCGATAAAAATCGAATTTTTATATAGAGATGAAAAAGATTACATGCAAAGATAATTTTTTGACTTTATTCCTTATGTATGACACTTTTTGTAAACTCAATATATTTGTAATATGATATAAATATATAAATTTATATATATTTTTATATTTTGTGACGCTTTAAGTCACGCCTTAAAAACGTCATAACTCGCTATGGCTCGCAAAGGCGTGAGACTTGGCCATGCCGCTACGCCACGCCTCACGCTATTTATAACCTTGATTTTAAGTGATACATCATATTATAACGATACATCAAATTAATTAACGATGCATCAAATTAACCATTTCAGCTAAAAAATGACTGATAACATTTTTCGAAAAGTTAAAAAAACTCACATTTAACTTGGATACCTTAAATTGAGGAAAAGAAGGTTTAGTGCCTTCAATTCAAATTGACATAAAATGTGATAACTTTTTATGCGATTAATTGATAACAAAGTACTCGAGTTATTAACATCAAAGCGTTCGCAACATTAAGTAACAATCAATCATTGAATAACATCACATAAAAATCCACAACACACATGTATGCCTAGGATTCCAATATGACGTCTTTCTAAGACTCTGAAAATCTCAAGCACAAACAAATAATTAAGTAGTAAATAAGTCTCAATTGATACTCATGCATGATCATCTAAATTTTGTAGAGGAAGAAAATGATTTCTTGAGCTTGTGAGTTTGAGTCGGAACTTTCACATGCGTAGCCAATCCTATTGTTTCGAGCAAGCAAATCATATACCAACACAAATCAATTTGCCACCATTCTAACCCATGTCGAGCTGAGTACTCAAAAGCATGGTGATTGTTATGCCACCCTTCCCCGAAGGTAACCATTGGCACCCACCTATATTCAATATATTGCCGTTAAACCAACGCTTTAATATGTAATTATTTACGATAAGAATTTTGAAACATACCAATTGTTTTTAGACAAATCATCGGTGTTCCAAGCTCGATTTCCCCAATATATGACATGCCGAGTTCACTAGACACGTAATGTGGAGACCCCAGGTGTTCCTCACACCCTACAAGCATTAGATATGCATTACACAATCTATTACGTAGTATATTTGTAGATTAGATCATGTTAGTTGGCCTACGGCTATGATCAACAACAATAATCTTATCTACTGTCTTATAATATATGAAATGAGCACTTACATATAAATTTCAGAAAAATTATATGAAAAGTTATTCCGAGCATTACCATAATCCAAACAAGGTAGGGGAAACCACCCCAAGCATAAACAAGTGCCCCAAGTCCAAATATATGCCAAGGGTAAGTTCTTTTGATGAATCTATAGAATGCTTGGCTTTTCAGATCTTCTACATTCTTACGTTCTTGATACTTAAAAACAAAAAGCGTATATTTATATTAGTACTAAGAGCATCCACAATGCTTTTGGGATACAGAAAATGTCGAGTGTTTCATTTTTGTCTTGATAATCAGGGCCGTCCTTTAGATTTTAGGAGCTTGGCCTGGGCAAAAATCCGTAGTGAGGCCCCTTAATAAACAAATGGTATATAAAAAGAGCGTCACATTTTTATAAAATATAATGCGAACTACTCGTACCTATTTAAACATTAACATACGACTCATTTAAGAACTTTCTCACCGGCTTGCTTTTTTTCTTTGAGTAAAATATGTGTGTATATACTTGTTAACGGGACAAATTTAAGAGACTCTAAATTTTTTGGAGCCCTGAGCAATCGCCCACCCTCAACAACGCCTCTGTTAATGATAATGTTTATGGTTTCTGGAAAAGGTATAATGTCCCATTAGGGTTTCAACAGAATGGGACGATACTAGCATGGTGGGCCTCAGTCAAGAATGGGATTGTGGATTGATTGTTCAATATTTAATAATAACACTAATGTAGTGTTTCTATTTAATGGTTACGGAGAAATTGTGACCATCTCCAACAACCAAGTCAAGAGCTGCAATGAAGAATTGCAACTACAAATATACTAAAATAAGCTATTATACTAGGTACTGTGTTTTAAAACGAATAAACACGTGCATCATTTTAGTAATAAATTTGTTATAGTAGTTTCATTTTTGTAATTTGGTTGTTTACTTTTTTTTATAACATTGTGTCTTCATTATATCTGTGTACTAAGTGATTAAAAGGGTGATGGTGAGAAAATTTTTGAAAAGATTTAAGGTTCAATGCACACTCTAACTGAAACAACCCGAGTTTCAGGTGAACGTCTATCCCGAGCTAAGATAATTATTTTGCTACGTAAATAGTTATAGTCATAAGGTTTGATGAGAATTTATATTTATAGGGTAATTTCATGCCGTGATTGAGTTTTTATTTGTTTTTAGCGTCTAGAAAGTCAGAAAAATTTATATTGTTGCTCCGAGAGCGTGAATATGTTATTTTTATATTTTACGACGTTTCTCCGAGTTTTTGTAAAAAACGTGTTTAAAGGTCGTGTTTTACGAGGTTTAACTTTTTATTAACATTTTAAAGAAAAATTAGTGGGACGGATTTAAAATATGTATTAACGTGGTGTGACCCGAGTCTTTAGCCGATTTTACATAAAAGAAATAACACTTTGTATTAGTTTTAAAAGGGCTTGAGAATAGAGGGACTAGAATTACCAATTTGCTAAACTACAATTCTATAAATAGAAGCATACATACACACTTATAATTTTTTACCAAAAATTTATCACTCTCTCCCTTTCCTTCTTTTTTTCGGTCCGCGTCACCACACAATTCACCTACATTTTGAGCTTATTTTTGACATGCATTACAATCAATATTATATACTTATTAATCCTTGTTTCAAGAGCTACAAAACAACACTATAAAAACCTCTATGCAAATTGTTTTGAAAAGTTGAATATTTTTGTGTGTTTTGCTAGTTTTGTGTTTAAGGGGGCTGTTTTAGATTAGTTAGATTATTGTCATTTTGAAGTTGGTTGTTTAAAAAGCTTGGTTTGTTTGGTTTTGATCTTGCGTCCGAATTCAAAAGACAAGGGGGAAACAAAATCTATTTTTGTTATAGCATTGTGAGCACTCATTTATGTTTATGTGTTGATTAATTTAGTTATATTGCGTGTATTATGATTATTGCTAGATGATTCAAGTGCGGAAATTATTGTTAGTGTGTTTTGGTTATTGACCAAAAGTTAAATTTGATGGTTTTAGTTTAACTTATATAGACTAGTAAGCGTATTTTGATAGTAAGATATGTCAAAATAATATCGTTTTTATAGGTTTTGATTGACCAACGTTTCTCTGAAAGTTTGACTTGGAACCGTTGCGAGTCTGCGGATAATTTTTATAAGTTATTTTTGTTAATGTCAAGTGATAGTGTTGCCTTATGCTCCGTTTCGTAGTGGTGGATAGTCACGTATCTACTTAATAACGGTCGTTTTCGGCCCGTTGTAAATTTGGGGTATTTTTGGGGTAAAAAGTCAACTACGAAGTTTGACTTTTGAAAGTCAAACTTACGTAAACTTTTGAATAAAGTCTATTGTTAGGAATTATGTAATTCAGACTTAATACTAGTAGTATTATTAGTTAAGTCTGGTAGTATAGTTAGTTCTGTCAGTATTAAGATGTTAATACTGGTTATGAGTTAAAACTGATAATGTAATAGTTAAGTCTGCTTATGCAGAATAGTAGTTTGAGATAAAGATATGCATGAGCTATTTTAGGAATAGATATACATGAGCTGTCGACACGTTTTTAAGCCCATTAGGGTTTTTTTGGTGTATAAAAAGAACTCTACGACATAGTTAGAGGCAGACCTAAATATTAGTTTTATAGTTAGCAAATCTGTAACCCTTAACAGATTAATAGAAAGCAAAGATCTGTTTATGCTCATTGTTCTTCTTAGCAAATATAGTTAGTTTTCGCATAACTATTATTTGTTTCACAGTTCAAGTGTTTCTCTATAGTCAGTTTGTTTGTATAAAAGTTGCTATCACCCTAAACAGGCTGTTGTGAAAAGATCTATTATTGGGATCAACAAGTCGGTATCAGAGCTAGCTTGTTGAGAAACTTTATGTAGGATAGAAACAAAACAGATTCTTTTACATACCTTTTTCTCAGATGATCAAGAATACCCTAGTTAATAAACCAGAATCCACCAATACAAACTCCACAAGCCCCTCATTCTGTGTCAACAGTGAAACTCCCAACTCTAAAAAAGGGTGACATTATGATTATATGGGCTATGAAAATGGAACATTATATCACCCATACAGACTATCCTTTGTGGCAAATCATACTAAATGGTAATTGTCCTAAAAAGATCTCAACAGATACAAATGGAATAATAAGGGTATTACCTCCCAAATCTGCTGAAGACTTTTTGGCAATAGAAAGAGAAAGGAAAGCCAGGACTACTTTGGTTATGGCTTTACCAGAAGATCATTTCTATGGATTTCACAATATATCTGATGCTAAAGAAATATGGGATGCTATTAAAAGCAGGTTTGGTGGCAATGCTGAATCAAAGAAGATGCAGAAATACATTCTGAAATAGGAATTTGAAAGCTTTTCTGTATTAATTAGGAAGGGTTGATATAGGTTATGACTGGTTTCAAAACTTCGGAAGTCAACTGGAGGTTCATGAGCAGGTTTTTCATAGAAGATGATAATTTGAAATTCCTTAGGGCATACCTTATTCTAGTCCTAAATGTCCTTAATCATGAGGACAAGAACAGGATTAGATACTCTAAGTTTTGATGATCTCTACAACAACCTTAAAGTTTTTAAGTCTGATGTTAAAGGCTCTGGTGGATCATCTTCTAGTGCACATAATGTAGCATTTGTTGGTTCTGAATGCACTACAAGTACTAAAGATAGTCATGTACTAGCTTTTATGGTTCCCTTTTACTCTTCTGGTCAACATACTCATAAGGAAAGCTCTTCTTCATATGTGGATGAAGTTAGGCACTCGTTCTTTGCTAATCAATCCAAATGCTACGAAAGTATGTTTTTGAGGAGTTCTTACTCAGGTTGATAAGAAAGAAATTAGAAGAGATGGATTGAAAATGGCAGATGGCCTTGATTTCAGAAGAGTGAACCCAAGTCTACAAGAAGACAAGGAGGAGGCTAAGTTTCAAGAAAAAGCAACAGTCTGGTTTTGCAAGAGTGTAGGTTGAGTGCTTCAAGTGTCACAAGATGGGGCACTTTGCAAGGGAATGCAGATCAAAGGGAACTTAAGATAGCAAGAGGAGAGATGCAGGGTATAATGCATACAAAGCAAAGAAAGGTGGAAAGAATCAAGCTGAACCTAAAGCTTTGGCTGCTGTGGATGGTGGATGGTGGCGGGATGGTTTGGACGTGGATTGGAGGATGAATGTTGGGATAGGGAGTGTTGGGATCGAGATGGAATGATGATGATGTGTGTGGTGGAATTGGTTTTTGTTTTGTGAATGGTTTTTTGGATGGTTTTTGAATGTTTGATCTTTGAATGATGATTGTGTGATTTCGTAGTTGTTTGAGGATTAGAGGAATTGTTTTGTTGTGGATTATGTTAGTGGGAGGATGGGGTGGGTGGAATGTGGATAGATTGATGATGGTGATGAAATGAAATTGAATTATGATGGGGGATGGGGATGGGTGAATGGATGGGAATGTGTGATGAATGATGAATGGGGGAGGTCGAATGTGTTGGAGAAAATGAATGATGTGAAGTGATTGAAGGGATAATAGAAGTTGAATTGGGATATGATGGGTGATGTGTTGGAAGTGAATGGGTGTTTGCGGAAGTGTGTGAATGAATGGATGGGGGGGAATGTGATGTTGGGTAGAATGAATGGTGTGAGGATGAAGAAATGGAATGCGTGTGAAGAATTGAAGATTTGTGGGAATTTAGAAGAGAATTGTTTGGTCTGGAATTATGGTGGGGATGGAATGTTGAAATTTGAAAACGGAGTGAAATTGAGGTGATGAGTGATTTGTGAAAGATGAATGAGAATGATGAAATGAATGAATGTTTGAAAGCCTGTGATGACTGTGATTGTTTATGAATGAATTGAGTGAATGTTGATTGATGAAATGATGAGCGAGGTCGTATGATTGTATGGGAGTGAAGTGAAATGATGTGGATGACGTGATGTTGTGTGTGGTTGATTTGATTTGGCGCGAAATTGGAATGTTGTTCTTATTTATGTGATTTTTGGAGTTTTGGATGATTATTTGTGTTTATTTGCTGGTGAATTTGTGTGTTTGGTTTTTTTGGGTGATTTGGTGTTTTTGGTTGTGATGTTGTGTTGATTGATTTGTTTTGAATTTGTTGATTGGTTGGAATGTGTTTGTTCTGAAATCTGTTATTTTTGGATTGGAGTTGAATTTGAATGATGTTGATTTGGTGTGGGAATGATAGTGATTTGGTGATTGTATGAAGGTGATCTTTGTGATTTGGTGTGTGATGGATGTGGATTGGATGGTGTGGTATTTGGTTGGGACGATGCGTGTTGATGATGGTTTGAAATTAGGTTGGGATGAGTTGTGTTGTGGATTGTTGGGCTTTGTGAAACGCACGGTCTTTTGATATCGTGATTTGTGAATGTGATGGAATTGTGTTGGGGGGTTGGATGTGAATAGATTAGATGTGAGATGGGTGGGTGAGTATGGATGGTATGAGGTTTGGGTGAATTTTTTTGTGTGTTTGACGTTCTTGATGTAGTCCGTGTTGAGTGGGGTTGAATGATTGTTTGAATTTTTGGTGATGGTGGCGATGATGTTTGGTTTGGTGTTTATGTTTTGTGTGATGTTCGGATTTTGATTATGTGATGGTGGATGTTGTGCGTATTTTGGGAATTGATGGTTTGAATTGTGAATGTTGTTTTGAAGTGTTTGGGTTTGTTGGGAATTGTGTGTTGGTGGATTGTGGTGGGTTTGCGGTTGGTGAAATGTGTTTTGTGTTTGTTGATGTTGATTTCGAATGGAGGCTGTGATGATACTTTTGGGATTTTTGGGTGAATGTGTGTGTGGTGGTGTTTGTGATGTTTCGATTGGTGTGTGTGTGGTGTTTTTTGTTCGGTTGGGGATGTGTGTGTTCCTTTTTATTGCGAATGGTTGTGTGGGAATGAATTGTGACGTGGTATGTAGTGTTGTGGGTTGGGAAATTGTTTAGTTTGTGTGTGAATGGGTGGATGGTTTGGGATTGGTGTGAATGATGACATCGTGTGTTGTGAAATGGGTTTTTGTGTTTGATTTGTGTGATGGTTGTTGAATTGATGTTGGTTGGTTTTGTGATGGGTGTGTTGGATTGGATGTCGTGGAATTTTTTTGTGTGTTATGATGTAAGTTGAATGTTGGGTTTTTTGGTGTGGGGATGTTGATTTGAATGTGTTGTATTTTGAGGTTGAATGTGTGTGGTGATGTTGATAGATAGTTCGTTTTTGGGATATGTGGGAATTGTGAATTAGATTTGATTTGGATCTTTGTTGTAGTTCTATTTGTGTGTGATGGTGATGAAACTTGTCGTTGTGATGTGGTTTGAATGTGAATTCTGAATTGTTATGGTTTGTTTGAAATTGTGTTGGTTTGATTCTGTGTTCGATGGGATTGGTGAATGTTGGTGATGGTGTGTGAGAATTTGTGAATGAATCTTTGGTTGATTGTGGTTGTGCTGTAGTGGTCGATGATTTGTGTTGATTTGGATTTCGTGTTGAATGGTGTTTGTGTTGGGTGGATTTGGTGGTGTTGTGTCTTGGGTTGGTGTGATTGTGAACTGTAAGTTGGGGAAAATTGGATGTTCGAATGTGATGGCGTTGATTTTTTTTGTGTGGATGGTGAATGTCGTAATTTCAGGTTTTTGTGGATGTGAATTTGAGTTCGATGAAGTTGGTGTGGGGTTGATGATTGGTGTTTGAATCTGAATTGTGTGGTCGGTATTTGAGTGGTGATTGGTTTGGGGTTCTGTTTTTGTGTTGGGAATTGTGAGTGGGGTTGATGTGTTGATGGAATTGTTGGTGAATTTGATGTGTGATGTGATGATTTTTCTGTGGTGTGAATGTTGGGATGTTGATGGATGGATTTGTGTGGAATTTGTTGGGTTGATGTTGTGAAGTTTGTGGTTGTGGGATTTGGTTGTGATTTGTTTGATGAAGATGTGATTGTTTTGTGTGATAGTGTGTAGATTTGTTGTGAATTTATGAGAATTTTGAATGAATGAATGGATTGATGGGTGAATGAAGGAGTGATGTTTGATTCGATTGAGATGGATTGTGAGATGAAGGGATGGAGAATGAAGGGATTTAAAATGGGGATGTCGTGGGAGGTTGAAGAGGATTTGTGATTCGAATGCGGTGATGGAGAGTGAGTCGGGGGGGAGCTTACCGTCATTCGGAAGAGGCTTGGCTGAATGTGATGTGGATTGATGTTTGTTGAATGGGTGATGATTTGAGTGATGATGGTGAATGGAAGCGGAAATAATGTAGGAATGTGGGAAAGTGATGTGATTGAAGTTGGATGAGAATGGAATGGGGGAAGATGAAGGAATGATCGAAGGGATGATTGTGGGAGAAGTTGAGCTGTGTTGGATTAGATGAGAATTGGTGGCGAAGAATGATGGATGAATTGAATGGTTGTGAAAGAAAGTGAAAATGGTTGATTTGAATGATGATGATATGAAGAATGAATTCGTGGAATGATTGGGGATCGAGCGAAAAGAATGATTAATGAATGGTAGAATGATTGAAAAATGTGAGGATGAGGATAGGGATGGGATTGAATGAATGATGAATCTTTGAAGATGTTGGTGTATTGGTGCAAAATGAATGAGTAGATGTGTGAAGATACGTGGTGGAGGGAATTGTGGATGTTGGTAGAAATTTGGATTGGTGATGAGTGTTGGTATGAGATGGTGTGAGTTGGATGAGGGGAGAAAGATGAATGGATTTGGGGGGATGGTGAGAATGAATTTGATGGTGAGATGGATGAAATGTTGTGATTGCGTGATGAATTGGTGAAAATTGACTGAATGGTGGGTGGGAGGGAAATGGATTTGAAAGCTTGAAGAATGAAGTGTGTGAGGAATTGGGTATAGAATCTGAATTGTATGTGAGTATGGATGATGAAGTGGAATGATGTGAATGTAGTGAGATTTTGAGGGGAATGTGGAAGGGGTGTAAAGCATTGACTTGAATGAATCTTGCTGAGATGATGAAGTGATGGTGCTTTTATGCTCAGGTTAAAGAGAATTTTGATGACTTTGCTTTGATGGCTTTCACTTCAGATAATGAGGTAAACTTGTATTGAAGAATTGTGAGCAAAAATTGCGTAACCTTAAAAAAGTTATTTGATGCTCAATAAGATCAAATTGCTGATTATAGTATAGAGTTAACAAACACACAAACAACCACCTACAGCATATGATCAAGCATGTAAAATCTGTAGAAAGCTCACTAGCTTTATCATCAGAAAAATCAACTTTTCTTGAAAAAAAGCTTGGATATATGAAGGAGTTGATTTAGATGATAAATAATGTGATAGAAATCATAAGAAACTGTTAGCTGAAGCTATAAAAGATGGATGACTTAAATTTAATTTAGAAAATTTGTTAAAACTCTTTAATGGTCTTGCTAAAATGCTTAATAGTAACTTAGTGCTGATAGATAAAAAGTGGACTTGGATTTTGATGGTTCAAGATATACTGTATTAGTGTGATTTGTTTAATTTTGACATGAATGATAGTAGTGTATTTGACAATAGGTCTAGTGATTTGGATGATATTCCTCTATATGATAGATTTAAAAAGGATGCATGGTAATCATGCAATAAGTCCCTCTCATTTGACTGGGATCTATATGCTCCCTAGGTATGTTTCTTGGATTAGATGAAAATATTTCTAATTTGGACCAATAACAGTCAAACACTTGTGATCTGAACCTAAAATAGTAAGTTTGATTCTTGTGAATCAAATTCTAATGTAGAATCACTGATCTGCCTAAAAACTTTGTTTTAAACCCATCAAGTTTTAGTTAACCTAGAGTTTAATCTGATGCTCCTATTATTGAGGAGTATAAATCAGACAGTGATGATGACTATGAGATTAGGCCTTCAAAAGAACAAGTTACACCTAGTTATGCTTTTGTTAATATTGCTAAGCATGTAAAAACTCCTAGGGAACCTGTTAATGTAAACAGCACATATAGTCAGAGTCCCGGAGTAGATAAGAGAGATTGGAATGGGAGGATGTCTAAAACTCTAGGTTTGGGATATAGTTTTACTAAAAAGTCTTGTTTTGTGTGTGGCAGTCTAGGTTACTTAATCAGAGATTATACCTTTCATGAGGAAAAAATTGCTAAATAGATTAAATTAAATAAAATGAAGGGTAAGGTTACTGGTCCAAGGGAGGAAAGACCAGTGTGGAACAATGTGCAGAGAACTAACCACCAAAACAAATTTGTTCCTCAATCAGTATTAACTAAATCTAGCAGATTTGCAATTAATACTGGTAGACATAACTTCACTAGTCAACCAGCATTAATTTGTTCTATTAGGAAAGTTAATACTGGTAGACCAAAAGTGAATGAAACCATACCAAAAAGCTATTTTTATAAATCTCATTCACCATTTAGAAGGCCATTTAATAACACAACAGCACTTAAAACCACTTTTACAAAGCAAAAAGTTAATTCTGCTAGGGATAATTCAGTTAGTACTGTTGGGGAAAATATGGAAACTGCTGTTAAGGCCTCAGCAGGTTGTAATTGGAGATCCAAATAGAATTACTAGAATAAATTCTCCAAATACAATGGTGGATCAATGGTTAGTAAAAGGGTATATTTTAAAGATCCACAAGGCAGATCCAAGTCAGCAATGGCTTGGATCCCCAAGAGAAACTAATTTCTCTTTTTCTATGTGCAGGAAAATCCACCATCAGATTTAGAAGATGAAGGCATTGTTGATAGTGGATGTTCCAGGCACATGACAGGGAATAAGGAGCATCTGGATGAATATCAAGATATAAAAGGTAGCCTTGTTACTTTTGGAGGTAGTAAAGGTAGAATTACAAGCAAAGGTAAAATTAGAACAGGGAAGTTAGATTTTGAGAATGTGTACTTTGTGAAAGAATTAGGTCTTTTCAATCTCTTTTCTGTGTCACAAATTTGTGATAAAAGGAATAGGGTTCTCTTTTCTGAATCTGAATGTCTTGTCCTTTCTCCTGATTTCAAGATGCCTGATGAATGTCAAGTACTTCTTAAAATCCCAGAAAGCAAAATATACAGCTTTAATTTAGGGGACCTTGCTCCTAAAAGAGATTTGGCCTGTTTAGTTGAAAAGGCCACAATCAATGAATCTAACAAATGGCACAGGAGGTTGGGTCATGTAAACTTCAAAAAATTTAAATAAACTTGTGAAGGGAAACCTAGTTAGAGGTTTACCATCAAAATTTTTTCAAAATGACCACACTTGTGTTGCTTGTCAGAAAGGAAAGCAACACAAGGCTTCCTGTAAGGCCAAGACAATGAGCTCTATCAGTCAGCCCTTACAGATCTTACATATGGATTTATTTGGACCTACATTTGTAAGGAGTATTAACCATAAACGCTATTGCCTAGTTATCACTGATGATTTTAGCAAATTTAGTTGGGTTTTCTTTTTGGGAACTAAAGATGAAACCAGTGTGATCCTTCAGGATTTTATAACTCAAATTGAAAACCAATTGGACAAAAGGGTTAAAGTTATTAGATGTGATAATGGGACAGAATTCAAGAATAGGGACATTTTTAAATTCTGTGGGTCTAAGGGAATCAAGAGGGAATATAGTAATGCCAGAACTCCACAACAAAGTGGAGTTGTTGAGAGAAAGAACAGGACCCTTATTGAGGCTGCTAGAACTATGCTTGCAGACTCACTTTTACCTAATACATTTTGGGCTGAAGCAGTCAATACTGCTTGTTATGTCCTTAATAGGGTTTTAGTGACCAAGCCTCAAAACAAGACACCTTATGAACTTTTGACTGCTAAGATACCAATCATAAGCTATATAAGACCTTTTGGGTGCCGTATGACCATCTTGAATACCATAGACCACTTAGGCAAGTTTGATGGGAAAGTTGATGAAGGCTTTTTGGTTAAGTATTCCCTAAGTAGTAAGGCTTTTAGGGTGTATAACCTTGTAACCAAGATAGTTGAAGAGAACCTGCATGTGAATTTCTTAGAAAATAAACCAAATATTACAGGAAAAGGACCAGAGTGGCTTTTTGACATTGACTATCTAACAGACTCTATGAATTATCATCCTGTTAGAACAGAGAATCAAGCTAACCATACTGCAGGTCCACAAGAAGTATCTAATAGCAATGCAGGTACACAAGATAATGAAGATGCAGCTCATTCTGATAATGAAGTTGATCAAGAGTACTTAGTATTACCATTTTGCACTTGAATCTCTTTAGACCTTAAGAGCTCAGAACTCAAGAATGGAGGTGATAAGCCTAAGGAGAATACTGGTTCCAAGACTAATAAAGAACCAGTTGATGATGCAGATAAAGATTTCATGGATAAACTTGTAAAATTTCAGCTCAAGAACAAGAGGCTAGAGATGCAGCTAATCTGCTTGAAAGGACATTTACTAGAAGTACTGAGGAGTTACTTGTTCAGGAAGCAGCTGTTAACATTAGCAGTACTACCAGAGTTAATCCTGGTAGTACACCAGTTAATTCTGCTAGTACTTTAGATCCTTTTATTGCTGCTGGACCTTCTTTGTCTTATCCAAATATCTCAATTTTTTATCAAGATGATTCTTAAATCCTTGATCTTGAGGATATTTATGGAGTTCCAAATACTGGCATCTTCACTAGTGCATTATATGATGATGAGGGTGCAGTGGTTGACTTCACTAATCTAGACTCAAAAGTGAATGTTAGTCCTATTCCCACAAAAAGGATTCACTCTATTCATCCTCAAAATCAGATTCTTGGAGATCCAAAGTCAGCAGTTTAGACAAGAAGCAAAGTGAAGAAAAGTTCTAGAGCCTATGCTTTCATAAGCTACATTCAGAATCAACAGAGAAATAATCTCAAGGACTTTCATCATTGTTTGGTTGCTTGCTTCTTGTCACAGATTAAACCCAAAAAGATTTCTCAAGCTCTTGAAGAAGAAAGTTAGGTAGATGTTATGCAAGAGGAACTCTTGCAGTTTGATCTACAGAAAGTTTGGATTCTTGTAGACTTGCCTTTTAGAAAGAAGGAAATTGGGACTAAATGGGTCTACAATAATAAGAAAGATGACAGAGGGGTGGTAGTTAGAAATAAAGCCAGACTAGTGGCCCTAGGTCATAAACAAGAAGAATGTATAGATTATGATGAGGTATTTGCTCCTGTGGCTAGGATTGAAGCCATCAGGATCTTCTTAGCATTTGCTTCTTATATGGGATTCATGGTGTATCAAATAGATGTGAAGAGTGCCTTTTTGTATGGCAAAATTGATAAGGAGATGTATGTGAAACAACCTCCAGGTTTTGAAGATCCAAAGTTCCCCAAAAAGGTGTACAAAGTTGTGAAAGCCTTGTATGGTTTACACCAGGCCCCTAGAGCTTGGTATGCTACTTTGTCTTTGTTCCTGCTGAAGAATGGATACAGAAGGGGAACCATAGACAAGACTCTGTTCCTAAAGAAAGACAAGAAGGATATCATCCTTATTCAAGTGTATGTGGATGACATCATTTTTGGCTCTACTAGAAAGTCTTGGTGTGATGAATTTGAGGCACTTATGAAGAGTGAATTCCAGATGAGCTCTATGGGAGAGCTCACTTTCTTTCTTGGACTACAGGTCAAGCAGAGGAATGATGGCATTTTTATAAGTCAGGACAAATATGTTGCAGAGATCCTGAAGAAATTTGATTTTGTGAATGTGAAAACTGCTAGTACTCCCATTGAGACCCAGAAACCTTTAGTCAAGGATGAAGAAGCCAATGATGTGGATGTACATCTTTACAGATCAATGATAGGTTCTCTCATGTACCTGACTACTTCTAGGCCAGACATAATGTTTGTAGTCTGTGCTTGCTCAAGGTTCCAAATCACTCTGAAAACTTCCTATCTAAAAGCGGTAAAGAGGATATTTAGGTACCTCAAAGGCAAACCAAAATTAGGCCTATGGTATCCTAGAGTGTCCTCCTTTGACTTGGAAGCCTTCTCTGACAGTGATTATGCTGGTGCCAACCTAGACAGGAAATCCATAACAGGTGGTTGTCAATTTCTTGGCAAAAGGTTGATTTCTTGGCAATGCAAGAAGCAAACAATAGTGGCTACTTCTACAACAGAAGATGAATATGTGGCTACTGCAAATTGCTGTTGATAGATCTTATGGATTCAGAATCAAATGTTAGATTACGGTTTCAAATTTATGAATACCAAAATCTACATTGATAATGAAAGCACAATATGCATTGTGAAGAATCCATTTATCACTCAAAGACAAAGCACATAGAGATCAGGCACCACTTTATCAGAGATGCTTATGAGAAGAAGCTCATACAGGTGCTGAAGGTTCACACTGATGATAATGTTGTTGATTTGTTAACCAAAGCTTTTAATGGTCTAAGATTCAACTTCTTGGTGGTTAATGTTGGAATGCTCAACCTATAGCTGCTGAGGTTGAGGGGAGGTTTTATGTTGTATACTTTGTACTTGCAATTAAAATTTTAATTCTGGTAGAGTAGTATTAATATTAGTATTAATACTGGTAGTTAGAAGTATTAGTCTTGGTGAATATTTTCATATGAAAATATCTTGCAGTATATTTTTTTTGGACTAATTCTTGCAGGAAAAGCATGGATCTGAGGATGGAATGAAGCTGCGATGGTCACTTCTCTCATATTTGGTCTGTAAGTACTAAGATCAAATATTAATTTTGGTAAATCAAAATTAAATCTGGTAGAGAAGTTAGTTATGGTGGGTAAATATTAATACTGGTATACTGCAAGTTAATTCTGGTAGAGAAAAGTTAATGTTGAGTAAACATTAATACTGGTAGACTAAAAGTTAATTCTGGTAGACCAATCTTAATACTGGTAAGTTACCATTGGTGCTGGTTGAGGGATAACTAATTTTCCTTTTTCAAATATTACCGTTAGAAGTTTTTACAGCAATTACTTCGCATATAGGTTTCTTAATTGGATAATTACTGTATTTATTTAAATAACACAGTTTTCTTTACCATCAAAACCTACTTTTACAGTTGGTCCAATCAGAAATCTTAGTTTGCGTCTATATAAATTCAATTGCCTCTCTCAATTAGCACCTAACTACACAAACCTACTAAACCCAGCACTAAAAGTCGATTAGTCACTACCTCTGTTCCTCACGCATTCAAGATGACCATCTTGAAGTATAATGATAAGCATAACCAGGTCACTTTCCTTAAGAAACCTACTAAAAGTGCAGGTTTCCATGAGATAGTGGATTTTCTAAAGGCCACTCCTCTCAGGTATGCTTTAACACATAATCCCACTATCTATGATTCCCTAGTAAAACAGTTCTGGCAGACTGCTATTGTTAGAACACTTGCTAATGGGATTCAAGAGTTAGTAGCATCTATTGACAATAACGAGTATGTCATTACTGAGGCATTTATCAGAAGTAAACTTTAATTGGCAGATGCAATAGGTATTCATAGCTTACCAAATGCTGAAATTTATGATGGACTGGTGATTCGTCTGATAGTATATATATAAAATACTAGGCAAATCCAAACTCTTCACCCTTGACAAAGGGAAAAAGTCCAGACCTACTTAGAAATAAAATATATAAGAGAGAATCAATTATAAAAAGATTCCGGAAGAGATATTCCCGGGTCGTATGTCCCAACGAGGCTGCAATTGAAAGTTATCCTGGTTTGATGAGAAATTGACTGATGGAGAATATATGATATGATGGAAACACTGATATAATTACAACTAAAATTAATTAAATAAAACCTAATTTAGTCTACGGGAAAACAAGCAAAGGAAATGGGGATCTTAAAAACTACGGGAAACAAAATTAGTTATAGGGAAATCCTAAAATTAAATTTATAAAATCATCCTATAAATAGGGGAAACAGAATCAGGCTATCGGGAAACCTAAAATATTAAAAATTAAGACAATAAAGGCTAAATTAAATTAAAATCAAAATTAATTCTAATTATTAATTTGGAAAATAAAGAAAACAAGATACACAAAACGGAGGTGTTTGAATGTTAAACGAAAAGAACGGTAACGCCACCCGTTTAAACGGGTCTAAGACTGAAATTTAGAAAAAATTAAGCCTTACACTAAATTTTATATTTTTCCTAGACACTAAATGACAAAAGAAAATTTTATAAAAAAGAAAAATATTTTTCTTTATTTTCTGATTTTTTATGAATTTTTAAAGATTTATAATAATTAAAACTAAGAAAATAGAAAAAGACAAAAAAATAAAAGTTATAAAATTCTGAAAAAATAATAAACCTAAATAAAGAAAATCTAAAAACAATTCTAAAAAATAAAAATGCCTAAAAGTTACTGTTAAATAAAAAGTAATTAAACTAATTAAATGTTAAACTAATGTTAAATTAATTAAATTAAATAACTAACTGTGGTTAACTTTGGTGGGACTAACAGGTTGCAAAGGACACTAAGGACTAACGGAGGGTAACAGGCTAATAACCTCCGGGACTTAACAAAGGTAACTATAAATAACAAAAAAAAAAAAAAAAAAAAAAAAAAAAAAAAAAAAATTATATTTGTTTTACTTTAAATTTAAAAAAAAAATATTTTTTATAAATTTATTTAAATTTATAAAAAAAACAAAATTTTAATTTTTTTTTTTTTTAAAAAGAAAAACAAAAAAAAAAAAAAAAACAAAAAAAAAAACAAACAAAATTTTTTTTTTTTAAAAAAAAAAAAATAAAAAAAAAAATTATTGGTAACTATAAAAGACAAAATTACACAAATGGTCCCTGAAGTGGACCCCGATTACAAGGTGGGTCCAAAGTGCTTATTATCAAAAAGCCAAAGAAGCAAAGCTGTTAAGGGGCTTGAGGGGAGTAACTTTTGTAAAAGCACTTATGCTTTTTACTGGCTTAATAAGCTAGAAAAGTGAGCTTATGGGCTGACAGAAACTTAATAAGCTTAAAAGCTTATTTGCTTTTTTCTTTGAGCTTAAGCTAACAAAATAAGCTAAAATCTATGGGGGACAGTTAATAGGTTAGGGTAGTCCTAAATAAGCTAAAGCAAGCTATAATAAGCCTTAAAATAAGCTGGAAAGTGACTTAAGCTATGTGACAGTTTAAAAAGAAAACAGAAAAGAGGTAACTTTAAGGCTAAAATAAGCTAAGCTAAAGGAGGAGTTAAGCTACAAGACTATGGGGAATTAAAGGGCTACCTATAAGCTACAATAAAAGCTAAAAGAAACTAGGGGCTTAATACAAAATAAGCTAGATAGAAGGGGCTGAGTTTAGGTGCTCAGCACCAGGGTAAATGCAACAGTGGCTAGGGGCTTATTTGAGCTTATGCAATAAGCTCTAAAGAGCTTTTGAGTCAAAACAAACCTCAAACAGATTAAAAGGGGTGGTAAATGAGCTTATTTTCAAAATATTAGCTATTAAGGTGAGCTTAAACAAGCTGATAATGGGGCTTAAACTTGAAGGTTCTTAAAAAAAATGGCAAAGCCAACTTTGACTTATACTTGGTCAAGTTAAAAGACAGCACAAAGGTGGTTGGTAAATAGGCTAGAAATAACAACAACAAGCACACAAATAGTGTGCTTAAGCTGCATAAGCAGCTTGAGCCTTTAAGCTCATTTATGCTTATTCAAATTTTGACAGAAACCAAAAGAGGACAAAAAACTTATTTTGACACTAAAAGTAGGGATTAAAGTGGCCTAATGAAACCAGCACACTCAGCCAAAGTTGGCTGAGTGAGCTTGACCCACAACAACACCCATATGACCCATTTTCATGCTAAACCAAACACCCCCTTAATTTATAAAAAAGGTTTTTTAACTGATTTTAGTGAAAGGAAAGCTTAGAAATGTAATTATAAGTGGGGTTTAATCACTTTAACAAACATTCTACCACAAGTAGTTAAAAGAGGATTAAACAACTTAATTTTATATTTCAAATTTTTGACAAAAAATGCAATATCACAAAAACTCTTAACGGTATTGAAACTGAAAGTGTTTACAACATCAAACATTTAAATAAAAACTGAATTACACATAAATGCTATTAAAAAAAGACTTTGAATTAATTTTTTAAACAAAAAACCTAAAAAAAATGGGGTGGTGCTTCTACTAGGTCTTCACCCCTTTTCATATCATCCAAATGACTTGGGCTGTGGTTTTGCGTTGTTGGGGGTGCCCAATTGGGTTAGGTTTTTTTGCTATTGGGCCCAAATGGGTTTGGTTTGGAGCCCAATAAGGTGTAGATTATGTTAATTGGGCTTTTTAATGCCCAATAAGTTTGTGAAGTGGGTTTGATTGAACAATGGCTGAGATTGGCTGTAACCTTGGCCTAGTATTGGGCCTCAAAGTCTTCACACATCTTGTCAATTGCACACAAATGGGCTGTTGTAAATGAATGAGGCCCAATTGGTCTTCACTCAGTCTTCATAGTTATACTATTGGGCTTTCCCCGGCCCTCAGATGGTTAAGATGCATCCAATAGTATTCTTCAGTCCGGCTCCGTTTGACTGCTTGATTCTTCTGTATTGCCACTGACTTTGGCATTTTTGGACATTGGCCTTGATTTTGCACAGTCTTTTCATTCCATGCTCGAGTTTTTTGTCATTTTGGGCTTGTTTTTCTTTTCTTGTCTTTTGTTGATATCGCACTTCCTGCAACAATACAAATGCCAAAACAACATATATTTGGCATTTTTGTCTGTTTTTGGTCATTTAGCGTCGTTTAAGAGGTAAAAGGATATAGTGTAAATAAGCCTTAACAAATCCCCCAAACTAAGGTATAGTGTGTCCTCAACGACTGTTAAGAAGTAAACACGTAAGCCCCTTTTTCACCATTTCCCTGAATTTACACTAACCACAACTAATATTTATGGATTTTCCCATTTTTTTAACAATGTTTGACTTTCTTTATTTATTAATACTGGGAATCATAGAAATGATAAGCGCCCGAAGAGCGGGGGGGGGGGCTGAACTACGGATGTCCCTAGAACGGATTAAATTCATCGTCCTCGATTTTTCAACAAGTTCCAAAGCTAAGAATTAAACAGCTCATTGTCGATATAATTCTATATGTTAAAAGCCCCCCCCCCCCCCCCCCCCCCCCACCCCCCCCCCCCCCCCCCCCCCCCCCACTCCCCCCCCCCCCCCCCCCCCCCACCACCCCCCCCACCCCACCCCCCCCCCGCTCCCCCCCCCCCCCCCCCCCCCCCCCCCCCCCCCCCCCCCCCCCCCCCCCCCCTCCCCCCCCCCCCACCCCCCCACCCCATCCCCCACCCCCCCCCCCCCCCCCCCCCCCCCCCCCCCCCCCCTCCCCCCCCCCCCCCCCCCCCCCCCCCCCCCCCCCCCCCCCCCCCACAAACCCCCCCCCCTCCCCCCGCCACCCAACCCCCCCCCCCCCCCCCCCTCCCACGCCCCCCCCCTCCCCCCCCCCCCCCCCCCCACCCCCCCCCCCCACCCCCCCCCCCCCACCCCCCCCCCCCCCCCCCCCCCCCCCCCCCCCCCCCCTCCCCCCCCCCCCCCCCCCCCCCCCCCCCCCCCCCCCCCCCCACCCAACCCCCCCCCCCCCCCCCCACCCCCCCCCCCCCCCCCCCCCCCCCCCCCCCCCCCCCCCCCCCCCCCCCCACCCCCCCCCCCCCCCCGCCACCCCAACCCCCCCCCCCCCCCCCCCACCCCCCCCCCCCCCCCCCCCCCCCCCCCCCCCCCCCCCCCCCCCCCCCCCTCCCCCCCCCCCCCCCCCCCCCCCCCCCCCCCCCCCCCCCCCCCCCCCCCCCCCCCCCCCCCCCCAGTACGTTATGAATTGTGAATTTTCAACTCCCAACCATGGGGATAACGATTGAATGTGTGTACTCATTTTAATTTAACCATAGACCAACTTATTTTCATAGTCATAATCCAAAATGAATCATGACTCAAAGCAACAACTTATTCGAAACTTGATTTCGAGATTTAAACTTTAGAACTTTTTGCAACATATTCAACATCATAATCATAAGTTCTTTAAAGCTTAGGAATGCGTTGCTTAGTTTGAACCCCTACCTCGTGGTTAACGAGTAGGGATATCACGACCATGTCGACCATTGTTCTTAGTTTTTGAAAACCCACCCCTTTGCTATCGTAGTGTAAATCACATCAACACCTTAATTCCTAATATGGCTAAGGATTGGTGTCTTAGTTTTGAACCCTCACATAGACCTTTCTCTTCCAATGAGATATCACGAACGACACCACCAAATCCCTAGAAGCACAAAGAAACGTCGAAGTTTGAACCCCACCTCGTTTGTTAGCGAGTTGTATGCTCACGACACATCATTTTACTTGCTCCATAATATCAACTGCTATCGCATGGCAAAATTCTTCCATATTCATGCATTTTTGACATTCGACCTTTCATTTATGCTCTTTGGCATTTTACGTTTAAAAATCACTACAAAATCCTCATTTGAAAAATCAAGTAACAAATTTGAATCTTTTCTGAAAACATCGATTGACTTAGTGAATTAAAATTGAGAGACGTTATGATTAAGGTGGATTAGAACTTCACGGGAGAGAAAAGCACAAGTTACTCGTACTAAGTTTTAGAAGACTCTTGCTTGGCACATAACTTATATTAAACTCTATCATTCTTCGTTCTTCCATTTTTAAAATCAATGCGTAAATAAATCGTGAAAGCTTGGGCTAAAGGAACTAGCTAGGGCTTCAACACAGCCCGAATCAAGTCAAAAATTATTCTATTGCTACCCAAAAGAAAAGCAAAACTGCGACAAAACACTTATTATTTTTTTTGAAAAATTTTCAATTTTTTCATTTATTTATCTTTATATGGTAATTGAGGTGGCAAAAACGGTTAACGTAGATTAACAATCAGCAGAAAACAATCAAACGAAGATACCCCCCCAAAAACTAAACTAAACATCGTCCTCTAAGTTTGAAGGTGTATTACATTAGATAGCCTAAGGCCGTTTATGATGTATGCCAAAAGATAAAACGTTAGTTCGATAAGAGTTAGGATATCGGATTCCCAAATGAAGCAGAAGATGTGAAACACTTGATGAATGACAAAACGAGAGTCTCACAATCCGGGCAATCCTGGGACAATAAATAACAAAACATGGAAACACGTTTAAATGGAAAAGACTAATGCTATTTTACACAACAACAACACATTATTACAACTACGTGATAAGCATTGGAGCCTCCAACTAAGCCTTGTAGGACGCGATGCTAGACCCAACACAAGGATTTTATTGATCCTTGGGGACAAGTTAGGAGATCAGGAACAACAAGTGTGGTTACGTTCCCTCCAAAAGTAAGCTTGACCGATGACCATTAACACTTATGGAAATTTGGCCCGTTGGCTTGAGAAAGCCAACATTGCCGTAACGGAAATACTTAAGTGATGGTGAAAGGGCCATTACCAACGATTATAGTTTGCCCTAATAAAATCATTAATCTGGAATTAAAAGAGGAGTACTACGATCAACCGATGTTGAAAACACGGATTTTGATCTTAGAGTTCATGGAGCCTCTTTGATTTGGCCTTATTAGATCAAAGAGTTCTCAATAGGCAGATTCACGAAGTCATTAAGTTCATTGATTTGAACTTTCCGTGATCACCCGAAATTATAGAAGCGAAGATTGCTTGTTTTAAGAAAGGCCCATATGCTTTGTGCTCAAGCTCGATCGGAGATGGGCATGCCTTTTTCCATACACAAGCATGTAAGTAGTACACCCGAATGGGTGATTTTGTAAGCTTGGCGAAGGCCCATAAAGCCATCATCTAGTTTGTGTCCGGACCCGGAGGCACGATTTTTCACCCTATGGTCCCTTTCAAGGAATCTTTCAGCCACGATTAGATACATCCCACTTTCCCACATTGTTATTGTGGTTTGATAAGCTTGGAGAGACGGTGAGTAACTCCATATTCCTGCATGACTTTTGTAAACTGGTCATTTACAAAAATGGGTTCCGCGATCACTTATGATTGCACGGGGAGCACCCAAATCAGGCGAAAGAGAGATTTCAGAAAATGCAAACTACTCGGCATGCATTGTTGAGGAGCGCTTTTGCTTCAACCCATTTTGACAAATAGGGTCGACTAGCCGACGAGAATATACTTTTCCCTCGTGAAGACGGGAAACGGGCCATAAAGTCGATGCCCCACATAGTTCAAAGATTTCACAAACTAGGATGGAGTTTGTGAGGCATCTGCATCACGTTGTAAGTTTTTCCTTTGAACGATGGCACGAGTCACAAGTTCTTGACCAAACTCGGGCATCTTTTATAGATGGTGGGCCAGAAGAAACGCAGAGTCTAAAGATCTATTTGCTTGTGAGGTTTTGCACCAGATGTTCCCGGGTGGGTCCATTGTGGTACGCAGGAAGAATCTCAAGAGCTTCAATTGCCGTGCACGAAACATCGCCTATCACTAGATCCGCACAAAATTTTAAACAAGAAGGGGTCGTCCCAGAAATATGTTTAAAAACATCTTTGAAAAACTTGTTTTACCTGCTTGGTCGACATGCCCGTCACAAATGAATCCATACCCGCGTGGTAAATTTTCAAAGTCGTCAAACACGTGGGTCTAGAGTCTTCCACGAAAGGACACCAACCAAATTTACAAACGTCCTCAAGAGGAAAAACTTTCATTTATCTCTTTAGGATCATTGACGATTTCATAACGGGTTTTCCTATCTGGACAGAGATCGTGGCTGGCGAGGTTTCTCGGACTCCCATGAAGTATCAATAACTTTGGATTGAAGACAAATTCTTGGAGGAGGAGAACCCATTGGAGCAATCTCGCCTTGGCATTCCTTTATTTCAAGAGATACATAAGGGCGGAATGGTCCGTATGCACTATCATTTGTTCATGAAAGGTAAGACCTGAATTTCTCGAAAGCATATACTATGGCAATTAGTTCTTTTTCAATCGTAGTTTAGTTCGTTTGTGCGTTCACTCGAAGTTGTTACTAAGCATAAGTGGGAAAGGCCGAAAATGATTCTCTTGACGTTGGCCCCAAAACTGCAACCTATGGCGAAGTCGCTTGCATCGCACATAAGCTCAAAGGGAAGGTCCCAGTTTGGAGCAATCAAGATTGGAGCTTCCTAAGTCTATCTTTCAATGTTTTGGAAAGCCGAATGCATCATCGAAAAGATGAAGGAGTATTCTCTCAAGGAGATGGTCCATTGTGACTGATATTTTTGAGACTCCTGACATGAAACCTGCCTGTAAAAAAACCGGCATTACCCGAGAAAACTCCTAAATCCTTTGACTGTGGTGGGATAGTAAATTTGCAATGACATCGATATTGGCTTTGTCAAGCCTCACCCATTCTTAGAAATCTTATTTCCGAGGACAAAGCTCCTCTTTGACCAAAAAATGGCTCTGTCTCCCAGTTAAGACTTAAGTTGGTGCTTCACACCTTTGAAGCATGTGGTCTAAAACGGGAGAAGGCAGTTTTGGAAAGAATCCCAAAGACCGAGAATTCTCCATAAAGACTTTCCATCGTCTTCTCAACCATTCAGAAAATTGCTAACATACATCGTTGAAACGTGCCTGAGCATTGCATAAGCCGAAATGCATTCAACGGTATGCAAATCTTTTTCCTATGGGCAAGTAAAGTATTCTTTATCATGATCACTGTTGGGGTGTTCAATGGTGATTTGTAAATAACCGGAGAAACCCATACGAGGAAACGTAAGTATTCATTCCCCGCCAATCTCTCAAGCATTTGGTCCATGAACGGTAGAGGAAGTGGTCTTTTTCGGGTGGCTTCATTTAACTTACGATAGTCAATGCATACCCAGCCATCCGTTAACCAAACATTTGTAATCAACTCATTTTCCCTCGTTCACTACCACATCTTTCCTCTACCCTTCTTTGGTACAACAATGTATCGGGGCTACCCAGGGACTTGTCGGAGATAGGGTAAATCAATCAGCTACAGAAGTTTTTTCAACCTCCATTTTAATAACATAGTGGATTTTTGGATTACTCTTCTTTGTATGTTGGACCTCTGTCATAGGTCATCTTCCATAAGTAAATCATGTAGGGTACAAAATACCTGGTTGATACCCTGAATGTCAGAAATTTTCCCAAGCGAGAGCACGCTTGTGGGACTTAGCACCTTTACGAGAGCGAGATTTTTTCCTCAACAATCCAATTTTCTTTGCAAATAATGATGGTGCAACTTGTTTGTCGCCCTCCAAAAATTGCATACTCGAGATGGGGAGGTAGTTCCTGAGTTCAACCTCAGTAAGGTCATCAACGGAAGAATTGGGCTGTACTTAGTTTCACCGAGACCTTAAGCTCAGTTCGTACTTCTGGAGATAAGTTCCTTGACTTGGAGGGTGAAGGTGGGTGGATCACTAATCGCGCGCGAGGGGCTTCTAGAATAAGAATGTCCCCCTCAGGATCATAGTAGAATGATTATAAGCTGGACAATCCGATCATCTGCTAGACCAAGGACAGAGTCTGCTTCTCGAGAAGCAGAAAATCACTATCCCCTATGGAGTTTGGGTATGAGAAGAAGTAGCAACAATTGGATCATAATACGGAGTGGAATTTCCCACTCGCGATATAAATCAGTAAAACCAAGAACTTCATGAGAGTATTCCTCACAAGCCATATCAAATGACCGTCAATCTTGTTTGCCGTCACGTGAGTGTAAATGGCCAGTATCTCGAAGTCTGATTCAAATGTAAGTGATGGCTTCACTTTCCAATTCTAAGAGTTAATTCACCCTGTGCACATCAAATACAAAGCACGACCGGTTTTAATAAGTGCACCTCCCGATAATTAAAGGGACTCGGGGGTCTGGCTCAAAATCTACAACCACAAAGTCGGACTGGAAAGTGAAATAACACAACATCAACGGAGGATGTCTTTTGCAATACCCATTGGTTTTAGAATTGATCGAAATCCGCAAGTTCGAGTGTCATGCAAGTTGGAGTAAGATCAGGAAGTGAAAGCTTTCCCAGACTGAAATGCATTAGAATTAATGCAGCACCGAGATCGGCTAATGCTAAGCATTCATCATCCCTGGAAGATCACAAGGAATCATGAAAGCTTGCCGGTGTCCTCCAAGTTTTCTAGGTAACTTGTTTTAAGATGACCAGCCGAACAATGTTCATTCATCGAAGTTCGAGCTAGAGCAGGGTTTCATTGGAATTTCGAGCCCACTTCAGTAAGTTTTTCATCTTTATTCCCAAGTAAGGTTTCTTAGAGTCGAAGGCCGATATAATTGTCATCAAAACAAGAGCAATTCTAAAGCTAATCTCGAAACATCCATCGTCTTGAAGATTTCATTAGAATTTGTCGATTTGTTCATTAGCATGATTACGGCCTTTTCATTATCGATATCACAAGCCTCAAGGATAGGGAAGAGAAACTGAAGGTTAGTGTTTTTTGGCACGGGAGCAAACACAGGAGCAACAATGGGCCTCAAGAACTGGAGTTGTGGATTGGTTCAGGACCTACCGGAGTTGGACGGGTGCAGTACTTTGTGAACAAGAAGGGTGCACTTGTCATTTGTCACCACCTCAGGGTATCGGATACACTACTGAAGACGTAGGAATTGGAGGTCCTTGATATGCCAACACCGCTTCGGGTAGTGATACCCTTTAATCCTTCACTAAGGGATTAAATGTGTTACCAGGGAGAGTCCCCTGACCCTGAAGTAGAAGCGGTACTGTGTCAGTTACAAACTTAGGCCAACAAATCATCAGATTTTCCATTTGATTATTCCAAATTTTTTGTTTCGATTTGCATGCTCTGACCCTGGTTTTGGAGGTTATTTTGCATGTTTCTCATGATAAGCATCATTAGCCTTGTACTATTGGTCAAATCGTTCTTGGTGGCATACTGTATTTGAGGAACTGGGGCATGATAAGCTGAGGACTGATTAACCTGGGTCTATGAAGTTGATTCTGACTGAAATTGGACTGATTAAAATTCCTCCCTCTGTTTATGGTTGAAATTTGCTCTCTAACCCGGATTTGTTAAAGTTAGAACCCCCGATTGAAATTGTTTAGCATTATTATCTTGAAGTTCTGTAACGGGTGTAAAACTGGAGGTCTAATATGATTTGAAAACCATTTGAGGTCGGAAATTGGAGCTTACTTTGTTGGAATAGTAGACTGCAGCGGCTTGTGACACATACTCAGAAAAGTTGTCCCGATAAACTTGCCAGAGTGGCTGGACAGTTTGGTGAGAATGGGCACCACCTGCAAGTAACACAACTTAGCTCAACTGCTATTGGCAGGTGCAGTGAGCTGGAGCTGGAGCATAAGCTTGTTCTTTCTTGTCTAAGAGCAATGCTCGGACAATAATCCTTAAGTTTTTATCACAACATCAGATGAAACAGCTTGGGTTAAGAGTTATGTACTTACCTTGACAACAACTGCCTTAGCTCGTGTTTTGACGAACTTTGGAACTTGCTCTCGTGATTTTTAAACATTCGCGAGGATTTTGTCCAAAAGTTTCCTCCACCCGTGCTGCGGAGTTCACATGAATTCTTGAATCATTAATGTTCAAGAGCATTATAGAATGTACAAGTTGATGCAATACTGAGAATCCATGTGTGTACATGCCCCTAAGTAAAGATCATAGTGAAAACATCCCATATCTTCTAAAATGAGTCATCGAACCTCTGCTGACTCTGGTGATCTCATTGCGAAGATTCGAAGGTCGTTAGTAGGAGAAAAACTGTTGATTAATAATGATACAAGATCTGACCCAAGTTTGAATGGAGATCGAGGGGGTTCTTTTTCTAGCCATAATTTCGGGCTGCTCCCCTCGAATAGAGAATGGAAAAAGCATAAAGCTTAATCGTAGCAAAATTATGGAACATATGGGTAACCCATTGTGGAGTGATCTTGTTAGTGACGGATATGAAGTCATTGCTGTGTCACTATGTCATGAACCTAACAACTGTTGTTTCGGGACAAGATTGATTAACCCATGCTTCAGCTCGAAATTTGTTTGCCACAATTACAGGGAATAAGGATTGCTTCTCTAACCCCTCGGTGGGTTGCTTGGAGCAATTGAGCCATAGTACGAGTGTCTGCCATTGGCATACGGTAGGATCGTCCTGAAGTGGGCATTCATACGAAGAGGTTCGATAACAACTGGCGTTCCTTCTGGTGGAGGAGGTCCTGCTCACAAGGACTGATATCGATGCGCATTCACAAAATGGAAATATAAAAAATAAGTTCACTAATTTTTTTTGGATTATTTGGATTTAAAAATATATTCACAAGTTCTATTTTAAACGGACAAGAGATAGAAAACTTAAACCAATAAGTCAAATCTTACTCACGTAGCTCTCAGAATGAAAAACCACAGGTGAGCGGAGGGAGTAGGAATAGCGCGAAGCTATTCCTCCTTATCGGTCGTAGTTACCTAGGAAACAACCCTCCTTATACCCCTTATAGTTGTTAATCAGAATGAGGTGAGCCGTATATCGTAAGTGACACAGAAGGCAAGTTATAAATCTTTGGTCAATTGTAGAACTCAGCATTCACCGGAACTTCTTAATGATAATAACCCATTGGAGAATATTATATTTTGGAATTTACCAATGTAGTGATTTTTAATTTTTATGGACAAATTTTTTTAATTTTTATATTATTTATGGTTTTTTTAAATTTTTTTATATGATATGTACTAATAAGAAACAAAAGAAAACTATTTTTGTGTTTTTTTTAATATGATATATTAAAAAAAATAACAAGTTCCAGATCAAAGTTTGGATAGAAATCGTAGCAAATGCCTCCCCGCAACGGCGCAAAAATATGATTCGTGGTAAAGTATACACTTATATAGCAACCCTTAATGTCAAGATTCTACGAGATATGCCCTTACCCTAGGCAAAAGGTCAAATTCCACAAAAGGATAAAATACACAAGAAAGAATCAATAATAAAAAGATTCCGGAAGAGATATTCCCGGGTCGTATGTCCCAACGAGGCTGCAATTGAAAGTAATCCTGGTTTGATGAGAAATTGAATGATAGAGAATATATGATGGAAATACTGATATAATTACAACTAAAATTAATTAAATAAAACCTAATTTAATCTACGGGAAACAAAATTAGTTATAGGGAAATCCTAAAATTAAACCTACACTAAAATACGGGGAACAGAATCAGGTATCGGGAAACCTAAATACTAAAAATTAAGAAAATAAATGCTAAATTAAATTAAAAATCAAAATTAAATTCTAATTAACTTAATTTGAAAAAAAAAGAAAACTAGAACTAAAACTGAGTTCCCCCCCCGATTGAATGTAAAACGAAAAGAACGGAAAAACGCACCCGTAAAATGGGTCCTAAGACTGAGATTTAAGAAAAAATAAGCCTACACAAATTTTAAATATATTTCCTAGAACACTAAATGAACAAAGAAAATTTTATAAAAAGAAAAAATATTTTTATTAATTTTTGGATTTTTTATAATTATTAAAGATTAAAAACTAATTAAACTAAGAAATAGGAAAAAGACAAAAAAAGAAAAAGTTATAAAAATTCTGAAAAAAATAAAATTAAATAAAGAAAAAGTTAACAATTCTAAAAATATAAAAATGCCACAAATTTTTACGTTTAAGATAAAAAGTAATTAAACTAATTAAATATTTACCTAATTAATTATTTAAATTAAAAAACTAACTGTGGTTAACCTAAGGGACTAACAGTGAAAAGGACACAAGGACAAACGGGGTAACAGGCTAACTAACCACAGGGACTAACAGAGGTAACTACAAAAGAGAAAATTACACAATTGGTCCCTGAGGTGGACCCCGATTACAAAGATAGTCCTAAGTGCTTATTATCAAAAAGCCAAAGAAGCAAAGTTGTAAAAGGGACTTAGGAGAACATTTTTCATAAAAGGTGTATAAGCTGAAATGAACTAAATAAGCTAGAAATTGAGCCTGCTTTGGGCTGGACAAAGAACTTAATAACTTATGAGCTATATTTTCTTGGCTTTTTGGATTTAACCAACAAATAAGCTAGAAACAGTGGAATAAGCCTACAAGGCCTAAGGGTACCCTAACTATAAGCAGGTCACTAATACCCAAAAAAAAGCTACAAAATGAAATAAAAAGCTAATGGTGACATTTTTTAAAGAAAACAGAAAAGTACCTAACTTTAAGCCTGTCATAAGCTAAGCTAAAAGGGGGAAATAATCTATGAGATTTTTGGGGAATTAAGGGGTACTAATAAGCTACACTTAAAACAGCTTAATAGAAACTAAGGGGCTTAATACAAAAATAAGCTAGATAAAAGGGCTAAGTTAGGTGCTCAGCACCAGGGGAAGTAAGGCAGAGATCTCAAGTCTATTTGATCTTATGAAAATAAGCTCTTAAGATCTTTTAGCAAATAAACCTCAAACAGAATTAAAGGATCCATAATTGAGCTTATTTACAGATTTGAGAGGTCCTAAAAACAATATAAGCGGCTGATATTGTTGCTAAAAAAATTTGAGGATTCTTAAAAAGTTGCAAAGCCAAATTTTTTTTTTTTGACTTAATGTTGTCAAAAGTAAAAGACAGAACAAGGTGTTTGGTTATTTTGGCTATGAATACTCAATATATGGCACCAACAAGGTGTGCGTAAGCTCATAAGCAGCTTAAGTGGTTTTAGCTGAATTGGCTTATTCAAATTTTGACGTGAATCAAAAGGCACTTAAAAACTTATTTTCAAGGGGCCAACATGATTTAAATGGCCTAAAATAAAGCCCTAACACTCTCACAAAAGTTGGCTGAGGACTTGACTCCCACTACAAACCTATATAAAAGACCCATTTTGGGACTATCCAAACACACCCCTTATTTATATAAAAAGAACCATTTTTAAACTGATTTTTGGTGAAATAAGGGCTAAGAAAAGTGTTCATAAAGTGGTGGTATAATCCCTTTAAAAAACAATTCTGTAAACCAAGTTTAAAACAGAATAAACAACTTAATTTTATATTTCAAATTTACAAATGCAATATCACACAAAAACACGTTAACTTGTATTGAAACTGAAAGTGTTACAACATCAACTTTTAAATAAATTCTGAATTACACTAAATCTATAAAATAAAGACTTGGAATTAATTTTAAACTAAAAACATAAAAAAAAATGGTGTGGTGGTTCGGCTTGGTCTTCTCCCTTTTATAGCAGTCCAAATGACTTGGGCTGTGTTTGCTGTTGGGCCCAATTGGGTTTGGTTTTTGCTATTGGGCCCAATTGGGTTTGGTTTGGGCCCAATAAGGTGTAGGCTTATGTTATTGGGCTTTTTAAGGCCCAATAAGGTGTGTGAAGATTGGGTTTTTGTTGTACAATGAGCTGAGATAGGTCAGTAACATGTGCTAGGATTGAGGCCTTCAAAGTACTTCACAGTACTTTGTCAATAATTGCACAACAATGGGCTGTTGTAAATGATAGCGGGCCCATTTGGGACTTCACAGTCTATCCATAGTTATACTATTGGTCTTTCCCGCCCAGCATATGGGTAAGATACATCCAATAGTATTCTTCAGTTCCGGCTTCGGTTTGACTGCTGATTCTTCTGTATTGACTCTGACTTTGGATATTTGACTTTGGCCCTTGATATTATTTGCACATTCTTTTCCATTCCCCCCAAAATTGGGGGACTCAGTTTTGTCATTTTGGCTTGTTTTATCTGTCTTTTTGTTGATATCCACTCCCTGCTCAATACAAAAGCAAAACAAACATATATTTGGCAGGTTTTGGCAACCCCGTCAAGAGAAAATGGAAAGAGAAGAAGTTTGATGGTGGTGTTAGGTACATCCGGGTACCTTTGATTATTAGTTATGCTCTCAAAATGACGAATATGAGCATGAGGCTCCTCATCATTACCTCCTCGAAAAATTCGATTTTGAACAAGATTAATGAGAGAGGATTTTAGTTCAAAATTTTGAGCATTGATGGGTGGTACAACTATAGCACTTTCAAACCCCCCGGTGGGAGCTTGAAGTTGCTCGGCCATAGGTCGATCATCGGCCATTTGAATCGGAAACTTATCAACAATAGGGATTGCCTCTTGTTGTTGTCGAGAACGTCGACGATTACGTCTTCTCGGAATTGTGTATTCCAAGGAAGAACGAGTGCGCATGCACTAGTGAAAATAATAAAAAGAAGAATTTGGGATTAAGAAGATTATTTTTGGGGAAATTTACAATTTTTAGTATTTATTAGGAAGGAAAACAAAAAGAAAAATATTTTTGGTAACCGTTAATTACAAGCTTCACGATAAGTCTCCAAGATTACGCACAAGTGAGCGGAAAGGCTTAGCGAGCCGCAATGACTTCTTAGCAAGTAGCTATCACCTTTCCTTATACTCACCTTATAGTTTGTAAACTCGAAGGTCCGTCGTACCTCGCGAGTAACTCACGATTAATTTTGTTGTTTATTGGAATGGTTTAAGATGGATAGCTAGTATCCAAATATGTTTATTTTATTTTTGTATTTTAACTAAAAAAAAATTTGATATTTTTTTTTATTTTTTTTTTCTTTTGGTGCTACTAATTCGATAGGAATCGAATTAATGAACGTTTTGTATTTTTATATAATATATACAAAAATAGCAAAGTAACTTCCAAAAAGGAAGGGTCTTCAAAACTCTACTTCAACGAATATCCTCAAAAATCGTTCACGTCTTCCCCGGCAACGGCGCCAAAATTTGGTACGTGTGTAAGCACTAGTCAAATTTATATATGTATAGTATAAATCCCGTGACAATTCTTTCCAAATTACTTCTCAAACAAGAGAACATAAAAGGGTAAAATCTCACTTAAGAAAACACAATACGTATATTTTTAACCGGGAAGTATTTTCTTCTCGGGTCGTATCCCAACGAAGTCGTGAATTGAAATTCGGGAATAATTCAGATTCGAGTCAAGAATGGATAAAGGATTTTTGAATTTTGAATTACACTACGAATATAATAGCACAATTAAACTATAAAAACGATTAAAGAATTAAAAACGGTGAACTAATACGAAAATTTAACAAACGTGAATTAAAAACGTGAGCTAAAACTAGAATTTAAAATCTACTAAGAGTAACTAGAAGAACTTTAAAAGACCTTTTAGAACAGTAGTAAAGAGTATTGAGAGCTTAAAACTGAAAATGAGCTTGATATTAAAAGAGTAACGATTACAAAAGACTTAAAAGGAAATTTACAACTGAAAACTATTCACTAACTCTCCCTCAAATTGAATATCAAGCTACTATTTATAGGTAAAGACTAAGAGAAGATGAGAACTTCAATCCTTCCAAGCCGTTGATCACTTTTAACTTGAATCTTAGCCGTTGGATGTGATGGATGAGGTGTTCGCACCAATGGGAGGCTGCCACGTCATAAAAATGACGTGGAGATTGTAAATACGAGGTGGGGTGGAGTTGGAAGAAACGGGAGAAGGGATTTGGGAAAGTTGGGTTTGTTCGTGCTTTTTGGCGGGAAAAACGGTTATAAAGCTGTTAAGAGGAAAAGTTAAACCCGCGTTTGTTTGAAAGTTTGGCCTAATTGCATAACAAGTCCCTCTGTTTCTTTTTCAACCGTGTAGTGTAAAATGAGTTTTAGAATTGACATTTCTGGCCCTTGTAGTTTAGTAAACTTAGATATGGTTTTGATTTTGGGCTCATTGTTGGGCTTTTGTGATCCGAATGGTGTAGAAGGGCCCAAAGGGTATTTTAGTCTTTTAATCTTCCATTGTAAGGGGAAAATGGTCATTTTTCCTTTGTCCTTTTCTTTACTTCCTTGACTTTTTCTCACCACAGGTCTTTGATCCGCTTTCCAAAGTTCAAATGAGTGAATTAAATGAACTCCGAGATCAAGCCTATGAGAACTCTTTAATCTACAAAGAGAAAACAAAGAAGATTCATGACTCCAAGATTAAAAACCGCGTTTTCAACGTTGTGATCGAGTCCTTCTCTTCAATTCTCGATTAAAGATTTTCTCGGACAAGCTCAAAACCCGTTGGACCAGACCATTCACCGTTACTCAAGTTTTCCCTTATGGTACCGTCGAGTTATCTCAAACTGACGAACTAAATTTCAAGGTGAACGGTCATAGACTCAAACACTACTTTGGAGGGGACATACCACCCATGGTTGTCTCGGATCTCTAAACCTTCCCCATGGACAACTAAATTCGGGGACGAGTCAAGCTTAGTGACTCATTAATAAACAAGCGCTTCGTGGGTGACAACTCATGCTTATCCTAATATAATTATAGTAGTACTAATAAATAAGTGTGACGTGAGGAGGTTCGCCTCTTCTTTTCTTGTGTTTCGTGGTTTGTGTTTTATGTCCAGGATTGCCCGGATTGTGAAGACTCTCGTGCTCATGGTTTTGTCCTTCGTTCACTCGAGCTTCAATCCTTAACATGATTATGGGAATCCAATATCCTAAATCTTATCGACTAACGTTTATCTTTGAGCATACTCAATAAATGGCTTTAGATTTACGTAGAAACCCTTCTTAAAACATTAAGGACAATGTTCAGTTCTAGTATGGGGAGGGGATCTATCGATTTGATTATGCCTACAGTCGTTGTTTTCATGTAATCTCGTTTTTACCACCAAAATTTAAAAAAATATTGTGATTTTATGCAAAAATTTAAAAAACTCCAAAAATAAAATAAGTGTTTTGTCATAATGTTTGACTTTCCTGCTGGGTAGAATAAGAATAAATTTTGACTCGATCAAGCGTATTGAGCTCTTAGCTTTGTCCCTTAACCTTTATAAACTTGATTAAGCTAGTTTATTTGACTAAGCATTCGCAGATTTTTTTATTAAAGATTTTAAATTTGCGAAGAATGAGAAATGATAGAGTTAAATATAAGTTTGATGCTAAACAAGGAATAGTTGGATATCTTACAAGCTCATAAGTGTAATTTGTGGCTTTTTCTCCCATAAGCTCCTAACCTGACTAATAATAAGTGTTATTTTCAAAAATTAAACTTAATTCAACAATTTTTGAATTTAAAGCTTTATTAATGTAGTCGATAACATTAATTTATTTAGTCTTAGTTCAGCTATATACTTAAATTTTCTAAAAAGAAATTTTTTTAGAAGAATAAGCTAGTTTCTCTCCTAGGCCTATTATGCACTTTCAAGAAATCAAATATACAAATTGAATAATAAGCATTTTAAAGACTAGAGTTAATACTAGATAAGAACTAGAAAAATTAAGATAAAAGCTAGATGTTAAGAGTTATAGACCGGAATAAGCTATAGATCTAGGCTAAATGAACATTGATAAGCCATTTTAAGCTTAAATCTAAAGTTGAAATAGACTATTAACACCTGAATGAAGATCTTCCAACCATAACATCCAAGAGTAGAAGCTTAAATGTTCCAATGCTTCCAAAGCCTCTAAACCACAAAAAGCTCAATATGCTGAATTTTGCGCTTAGTGTTCCTTATTGCTTACTAAAATTGAATGAATAATGAATACAAAATTAAAAATTTTGACACTAATGACAAAAACAGTATATAGAAAGCTTTTATCAAGTGTTGAACAACTTTTGTACTTAAGAGAATGTAATAAGCTAAAAATAGCTTATTACAAGCTTATTGTTCTAAAACAGCTTAAAACATGATTATTTGTAAACAAACTCGATACACTTTTTTATTGCTAAGAAATGAAGAGTACAAGCTTTAAAACAGTAAGTACAATTGAACTGAAAAGTTAAAAACTTAATTGAAAAACGATGAACAGTAATGAAAACTTAAGAGAGAAAATTACAAAGTTTTAACTAAACTCTAAAAACTAACTACTCACTCACTAACTGAAAATACAAGCTCTATTTATAATTGAAAGATGACAAGAGGATGAGACACACACTCCTTCTTAGCCCTTGGATCATTTCTCCTTGATTTTAAGCCGTTAGATATTAAAGGGTGAGAGTTTCGGCCAATAAGCTGTTGACACGTGGGCGAAGTGATGTGGAGGAAGTGTAAATACGAGGTAAAGAAGAGAAGGGGAGCGGGGAAGTGATTTTAGGGAATTTGGGTTTGTATAGGTTTTGGCGGGAAAAGCTGTTGTAGGTTGTTAGGAGAATTAAACCGCGTGTGTAATTTTGAAACTTTGAGTTATATGCAGAAGTAGTCCTTGTGTTTCACTTCTCAAAATGTAGTGTAAAATCAACTTTGAAAGTTAACACTTCTGGCCCTTGTTCTTTTCTATCTTCTTTTTCCTCTTTATAAACAACTTTCATCTTTTGCAATTTTGGCCCTTTGACTTTTTAAAATCCATCCGAAATGGCCCTGTTAAATCTTGAAAAACTGTCATAATTGATCGCTTTAGACTTTCATTTAGGGTCTTTATTTGACATTCTTACTTGGTACGTGATGATCCGGCTTTTGATCTTTTCAAATCTCTCTCTTGTCTTTTCATTTCTTGTCGGTCTTTGGCTGTTTTTGCTCACTTTTGTCTTTATAATCCTTTCCTGCACAATAAGACACAAAAGCACACATTTTTCTATCCTTTTGGCATTTTCTTGGCTTTTATTTGGCAAAATCCCGGGTAATTTATATATACAATTAAGCATTTATCAGCAAGCTTTGAGGATGTCAAAAGCTTCTTGCCCCGAAACACAACGCCTAATTACTTGGTCTGCACAGATCTTGAATAGAAAGGGGTCGTCCCAGAAGTAATGTTTGACATCTTTGAAAAACTTGTTTTTCTGTTGGGTCGACATTCCCTTGACAATGAAATTCCCCGCATGGTAGTTTGCAAAGTCGGCAAACCATGGGGTACTATCATTACGAAAGAGAAAACCGATCCAAGAGTTTCGAGTGGAAATGTTTCTGTGATTTCCTTGTTTTCGAACTCATTTTGGTGAGGGTTCTCAAGTCTGGAGAGATGGCGGCGCTAGATTTCTTCTCTTTTTTATCTCGTATTTCAACATCGAATTCTTGAAGCAAAAGGATCCACCGCATCAGTCTTGCCTTAGCATCCTTTTTAGCAAAGGGATACTTAATAGCAGAATGATCGGTATACACTATGCTCTTAGACAAAACGAGAAATGACTGGAATTTCTCAAAAGCGTACACTACGACAAGTAATTCTTTTTCGGTCGTAGTGTAGTGTGCTTGAGCCTCAGACATTGTCTTGCTGGCATAGTGAATTGGTTGGAAATGCTTATTTTTTCGTTGCCCTAGGACTGCCCCAATTGCAAAGTCGCTTGCATCACACATGAGTTCGAAGGGCAAGTCCCAGTCGGGAGCAATCAAAATTGGAGCCTCCGACAAATTTTCCTTTAAGTGTATTAAAGGATTCGATACACTCTTCTGAGAAGAAAAATGGAGTCTCTTTTTCAAGCAAGTGGGTCATTGGACGGGCAATTTTTGAAAAGTCTTGTATGAAACGTCGGTAAAAACCGGCATGCCCAAGAAAACTACCGACACCTTTCATAGTAGTCGGGTGAGGGAGTTTGGCTATAACTTCAACTTTAGCACGATCGACCTCAATTCCTGACTTAGAAATTTTGTGTCCAAGAACAATGCCTTCCTTCACCATAAAATGGCTTTTCTCCATTTAGGACAAAATGGTTCTTCGCACTGATTTAACATTGTTTTCCAAATGGGATAGCAGTGTAGAAGGAAGCTCCGAAACCGAGAAGTCATCCATGACACTTCCATTGTTTTTTCGATCATACAATGGAAGATTGCCCATCATACCTCGATTGAAACATGCCAGGTTGCATTTGAATAACCCAAAAAGGCAGCGGCGATAGCGAATGTTCCGATGGGCAAGTATAAAGTTGCTTTCTCTTGATCCATCAGTCAATGGAATCTGAAAATAACCGAGAAGCCATCGAGGAGAAACACAGTATTGGTTCCCGCGAGTCATTCTAGCATTTGATCCATGAAGGGCAATGGGAAATTTCTTTTTTTGGTGCTTCATTCAGCTTCCTATAGTCATTCACACTCGCCACCCTGTGACCAATCGATTGTATCAAATCATTAACATCATTCTAGACGACGGTATGCCGACCCATCTTTGGTACCAATGTACGGGCTTACCCATGGACTGTCAGAGATCGGATAAATTAATCCGGCGTCAAGGAGTTTTTCAACCTCTTTTTTAATGACGTCAAGACACTTTGGGTATACCCTCTTTGACTCTGACTATTGGTTCGTAGACCTCTTACAAATGGAATGTGTGAGTACCAAAATCTGGAACAACACCCTTGATATCGGAGATTTTCAAGCGTGGCTCAGCTTGTGGGACTTTAAAACCTAGAAAAGAGCTGCGCTTTTTCCTCACCTTCAATTCATTCCGCAATTATGATGGGCAACTTTCGGTCGCATTCCAAAAATGCTATCTAAATGATGTTGCAAGTCCTTGAGTTCAACCTCAAGGGAGCTCATCAAATGATGATTAGCTTCAACAACTTTAAGTCTTCCCTGATTCCGGGTGAATAATCTTTATGATTCGAAGAGGAGCAACGTACACTATTGTAGAAGTGCTTCAAGAAATAGAATTTCACCCTCCGATTCAATAGTAAGTAGCATCAAATTCCCGTGAAATTAGCTCTTCATCGACGGCTATAAAACATTTGCTTCTTCTAGAAGGAGAAAAACAGTATCCCTGTAGGAGTTAAGTGTTGTGAAAGAATATGAAACAAATGGATCTAATCCGAAAGATACCGTATGCAAACTGCAATCAGATAAAACCTAGAACTTCTTGCGAGAATTCTTCACAATTGCCAATGCCAATGACGTCGATTCGGTTTGCCGACATATAATGTTTAATTGGCCGTGTATCTCGAAGTTTGTTCGAATGTGATGGCCTCTTTGCCAACACGAAGGGTTATTTCACCTTCGTAAACATCTATTAATGCACGACTGGTCTTTAAGAAACTTCTCCCGAGAATTAAAGGTACTCGGGGGTCTGGCTCAAAATCTACGACCACAAAATCTGCTGGAAACTGGAACTTTCCCACCATTAAACGGACGTCTTTGGCGATACCGATCGGTTCAGTGATTGAACGGTCCGCTAGCTCTAGCGTCATGCAAGTTGGGGTTAGTTCGGGAAGAGAGAGATCTTTCCAGACGGAATATGGCATAAGATTAATGCTTGCGCCGAGATCGGCCAAGGCGTTGCATGTATTAATCCCAGAAAATTCACATGGAATAAGAAATCGGCCAGGGTCTCCAAGTTTTTTCGGTAACTTGTTTAGGATGACTGCTGAGCAATTCTCGTTCAATGGAGTTCTAGCCATTTCACTCAACTTCTCTTTGTTTCCGATTAAAGTTTTTAGAGTCGAGGCAAATTTTGGCATAAGGGTCAAGGCATCCGTAAAGCTAATTTCGAAACTCAAATCTCTAAAGATTTCGTAGAATTTCTCAATTTGATCGTTAGCTTTTTCACGGCGCCTTTCATCATTTCTTCTTGAAGGAAATGGAATTGATGTTCGTTGGTTAGGCATCGGAGCACTAACGGGAGCAACATCGGGCTCGGAAGTTGGATTTTGAGATTGGACTTGAACTACCGGAGGTTGGACGTCTTCGGTGCTTCCGTTATTAGTAGGAAGCATCGTATCCTTTGTAACCTCGGTATCACGATTCATTACTTTCGGAGAAGAAGATGAAGTAGAAGGAATCGCGGGTCCTTGATATGCAACACCGCTTCGGGTGGTAATACCCTTCAAGTCTTCCTTCGGGTTAGTAACGGTGTTACTAGGGAGAGTTCCCGAACCTGAAGTAGAGGCGGTGTTAGAAATCACGAACTTGGAAAGCATGTCCGTTAAATTGGCCATTTGGTTTTGCAAGGTTTGGCCTTGGTTTTGCATATTCCTCAGAACTGCATCATTAGCCTTGACGTAGTTGTCAAAATCAGTTTTGGACACACCATGTGTCTGAGGAACAGGAGCTTGGTAAGCTGGTGGTTGATTAACCTGGGGACGGTAAATTTGGCTTTGGTTGAAATTGTTCCCTCGGTTTTGATTGTAATTGTTTCCCCGATTGAAATTGTTTTGATTATTTCCTTGATGGCTTTGAACGGGAGGAAAACCGGGAGGTCGAATTTGATTTGCAACCATCTGAGGTCGGTAACCGGTATTTCCTTGGTTGAAATTTGCCGCAGCGGCTTGTGACACATACTCTTGGATATTGTCACGATAAATGTTGCCATCGGTGGCTGGACAATTTTGGTAAGAATGACCACCCCCACAAGTTACACAACTTTGCTCGACCGCTTTTACGGGAGCTGGGGTTTGGTTTTTCTTATCGAGAATCAATGCTCTAACCATATCTTTAAGTTCAGCAACATCGGGTGAAACTGCTGGGGTAGAAGAGCTCGTACTCACTTTGGCAACGACTGCCTTGCTTCGTGATTGACGAACTTTGGATTTGCTCTCGATGATTTTTAGGCATTCTCGAGGCATTTTATCCAAAAAGTTACCACCCGCAGCGGAGTTCAATGAATCTTGATCATTCGAATTTAGGGCATTATAGAATGTATCGAGTTGATGCAATTCTGAAAACCCATGATGCGGGCATCCCCTAAGAAGATCATTGAATCGGTCCCATGCCTCGTAAAACGTTTCATCAAATTTTTGTTGAAATCTCGTGATTTCATTTCGAAGATTTGTTGTTTTAGAGGGAGGGAAGAATTTGTTAATGAATTTCGAAACAAGATCATCCCATGTAAGAATCGATCGAGGGGGTTCTTTTTCAAGCCAAATCCGGGCGGCTCCCTCGAGGGAAAATGGGAAAAGCATAAGCTTAACCGACGTACTCGGGACGTTCGGGAACTTCATCGTAGAAGTGATCTTGTTGAAATATCGGATGTGAGCATGTGGGTCTTCTTTATCATGTCCAAAAAATTGCTTGTTTTGAACAAGATTAAGTAGACCATGCTTGATCTCAAAGTTGTTTGCGGTAATTTCGGGAACAACGATCGCATCCTCGTAACCCTCGGTGGGTGCTTCGAGTAATTGCGCCATAGTACGATTATCGGCCATCGTAACTATGGGAGGATTGAAAGTTTCTTGATTGTTATTTGGTTTCTCAAGATTGGGTGATTCAACAGAAGTTTGTCGGACTTGTTGTTGTCGACGTTTACGGGCTTGAGAACGAGTGCGCATGCACAAAATAGAAATATAAAAAGAAAATTTACACTAATTTTTTTTCTTCCCGTTATCCCACTACCAATAACCAGCTGAGAAACTCGTCAAACCCTAGGCAACAAGCTACCATTAATAATGGAAGCATAACATTACAACCAATTCAGGGGAGACAAACTTCTGTAGTTGCAGGTACTTTAAGGACTTATACTCCGGGAGCAAGTGGAAACAATTCTGGAAAACAAAGAACGGTTATTTGCTACAACTGCAAAGGGGAAGGCCACATGTCTAAATAGTGCACCAAACCAAAGAGGAAAAGGGATGATTCATGGTTTAAGGATAAAGTGTTGTTGGTTCAAGCTTAAGAAAGTGGTCAAATTTTACATGAGGAGGAACTCACATTTTTGGCAGATCTAGAAATTCAAGAAGGTCAAGGACACTATACATAAGCGCACTGACACGTACACTTAGGGTAATATAGGAAGCACGGGTTGTGTTGCAAAGTAAACACAAGCCTTTGTATGGTCATTAAGTAGACCATGCCCGAGAATAAATTCCCGTTGAGAGGTCAAGTTTCCTTTTTGACAGAATACTTGCCTTTATAATGATGTCCGGGATACTATCTGAAATAATAGCAAGCCATTTGGCCTGTTTTGAAAACATTTGTAACTTCTGCTCGAACTTCATTTACAGCCTCATATCATTATTGAATGACATTTCTAAGACCGTAAATGTTATCGATTTTCAGAAGATATGCCTTTATTACCTCTTTTTATATTTTTTCATTTTTTCTTTGGTTTTATAGATTTTATATTTTTGTATTTTATTTTTATAAAAGTTTTCTAACAATGAAAAATCTTTTTGGTTTTTATGGTTTTATGCATATACATATGATACATGATATGTGAATAGGTACCACCACTATTCATCAACTTCATTTGCCAATTGTTTCAGAGACTCCGGCGTAAAACTCCGCATTCCCAGCTTGTTGATCAGAAATTCAATTATTTCTCGGCCAAGAGCTTTAGTGAAGATGTCTGCCAGTTGATACTCTGTATTGACAAAGTAAAGTTCGATCACCCCATTCTCAACATGCTCCTTGATAAAGTGAAATCCGATGTCTATATGCTTTGATCTGGAATGTTGAACGTTGTTGCAACATAAGGCAATAGCGCTTTTGTTATCACAGTATATTGGAATTTTGTTGAAACCAAAGCCATAGTCGGTAAGCTGTGATCTCATCCAAAGGATTTGAGCACAACAGCCGGATAAAGCAATATATTCAGCTTCCGTACTGGATATCGCAGCGCTTTTCTGCCTTTTTAATGACCAACTGATAAGTCTATCTCCCAAAAATTACATACTACTAGATGTGCTACGGCGTGTATCTTGACAACCAGCATGATCCGCATCTGCAAATGCTGTTAAAGCAATCGAAGAATCCTTCGGATACCATAGTCCTCAATTAACGGTTCCTTTTAGATATCGAAAGATCCTTTTTACTGCATTTAAGTGCTTTTTGGTAGGCCGAGCCTGATACCGGGCACACATGCATATAGATATTGTAGGTCAGGTCTACTCGCTGTGAGATAAAGGAGGGTGCCTATCATACCATGATAGTGTGATTGATCAACGGCTTTCCCTTCTTTATCCTCATCCAGTTTGGATTTCTTCACCATGGGAGTATCCCTGGGTCACAAGAGTCAAAATTGTATTTCTTTAAGGATTCAAGGGCATATTTTGACTGGTTAATAAAGATGCCTCTGGGACTTTGAGAAATCTGTAGTCCTAAGAAAAATGAGATTTTACCCATCATTGACATCTTAAATTTTAAACACATAATTTTAGAAAATAGGTCACAAAGTTTAGGTGTAGATGCAGCAAAGATGATATCATCGACATATATTTGTACTAGAAGTAGTTCCTTGCCGTCTCTGAGTATAAACAATGTCAGATCCACTGAACCTTTAGAGAAGTCTTGGGATATTAGAAACGAAGACAACATGTCATACCACGCGTGCGGAGATTGTTTCAACCCATAAAGAGCTTTCTTAAGCTTGTACATGTGATTTGGTTTATCTTTATCCACAAACCCATCCGGCTGGCTAACATAAACTTTTTCCCGTAGATTACCATTCAGAAACGCAGTCTTCACATCCATTTGGTAGACGACCATGTTCATATGAGCAACAAACGCGAGAAAAATCCTTATAGCCTCTAATCTTGCAACCAGAGCAAAAGACTCTTCAAAATCGATTCCCTCCTCTTAACGGTAACCACGAGCCACTAATCGAGCTATGTTCTTTAGTATACCTCCCAGTTCGTCTAGTTTCACTTTGTATATCCACTTCAAAGTAATAACCATAACTTTAGTTGGTCGGGGTACGAGCTCCCATACTTCAAGAGCAAAAACCATGAGCATTAAGCAACAAAGACCAAAATAAGCCAACTCTTGGGACTGTTGGACAAACAGTCAAGGTACCAACTTGGGGCTTAATTTTAAGCCCCAAGATGTGTTCTAAAATCAAAGTGGGTCCCACAAACCTGCTTAATGACCTATAAGCTCTAAGAAAAAGCACTTTGTTTGGTCTTTGGGACACAAATAAGCTCTTGGTGAGCTTATGAAAAGGGCTGTTAGGCCTTTTGGGTGAAATTCTAAGAAATTTGGCAAAAACTTTGGCTTATTAACAAGCCACTAAATAAGCTAGAAATTAAAAACAGACCTAAAACAGATTTAAAAGAGCTTATAATGAACTTATTTTCTAAAATTCAGCTCCTAAAACCTTTTTAAACCATCTGATTTTTCGAATTGAAAAGTGAGCCTTTTTAACTCAAAATTGACTTTATGATTTTTGACTAAACCAACCCGAACTTAACTACAACCTAAAACTCTTTGACTGACACTTTTGAACTAAAAAAAAAACTTAGAAAACCTACCTTAAGGATTGCTTATTGCAAGTGTACACAAATAAGAATCTAAACCTTTCTATGACATACAATCAAAACACTTGGTTTTTAAACTAAAAATCAAAATTTTTAACTTAAAACCTTAAACATTTTTGGTGAAATTCACTCACTAAAACCTAGTGAAACTGACCCAATCATCTTTGTGAACTTTTGACCTATTTTGACCCGCAAATAAGCTTAACCCAAACACCCCTTTAAGTAGTCTTTTTTTCTATTTTAAGGCATTGTCCATTCAATTAAGCATAAATATCTTTAGACAGATAATAAGCAGATAAGATTAATCTAAGTTAAGCAATAAAAAGCAAAGATAAGCACTAAATAAGTAAATAGAGATTTATACTAAAAATTGAGAAAAAAAATTACAATTTGTCCAAGAGATAAGGGAACCTAAAACTAAACCTATCAAACCCCTATGTCCAACATAATTCTGAATCATAAACCCATAAGTCCTTCCACAATTGACCTGAACTCCAGCTTATAGCTTATTTGACTTTCTCAAGTCAAACTTTTGACTTTCTCAAGTCAAACTTTTGACTTAAACTCGAAATCACCACTAAGCTATAATTTAGCTTGAGTAATTCGATTATAACAGTTAAATAAGATGTTGAGAAACTTTAAAATCAAATTTTAACAATTAAAAGCTGAAATAAAAGAAACTATGACAAGATTCATGAAAACTTTTGAATTTTCATTAACTAAAAGCTTGAGTACAATTCTGAAAAAAAAAGCTATTTAGACTGAATTACATAAGAAAATTAGGTTTTAAACTAAAGGAAAAGATCCTTTTCTTTCCATGGAGGTGGGGTGATGTTGTACAATGCTACATTGGGGTCCTATTTATAGCCGAATTCTTCACTTGCTTGGTCTTTGTGTTGTGCTTTCTTTGTGAAGGCTTCCAGAGTTGTTTTAGTTGTGTGAGAGCTTAGAAAAAGCTAATCTTGGTCCTTAATTCCATCTTGTGCTTCTTTTTGAACAATCTCAGCCATTGAAAAGCTTGGGAAATGATGGGATTGCCAAGTTGGCAATCTTATAGTGTTTAGGCTGATAGTGGGATGGGGGGGTGGTTTATCCAGGGTTTAATTGGGTTGCAGGGTAAAAACATGGAGGGGAACCCGTGACTTGGTTGTGGGGGTTTTTTTTGGGCGGGAAATTTGGTTAAACAAGAGGGACAGGGGAAAAGTTTGGCTAGTGTACAAGTTTGGCCCCTCAACCATTTAATTGCTTTTGCAAAATTCGTCCTTGTGGTTAAATGAGTTTGAGGGTTTGGCAAGAAAGCCCCCTCAACTCATATATGTCTTTTGCAAACATAGTCCTTGTGTAGTGTACAAGGTTGAGGGTTTGGCAGAAATGCCCCCTCAACCTTATAACTTCTATTTCAAAACTAGTCCCTTTGTAATACCACTTTAGGGGTTTGGCAGAAATGCCCCCTAAAGTTGTATTTTCAATGAATAGCAATTTCAGCCCCTATCTTTTATCTTCTTGTAATATAACTTTGGGAATTGGCAAATTTAGTCCCTTAAGTTATATTTTTTTTTGATTTATCTTCTCGGAGTTGACTTGACTTTGTCGGGGTTGACTTTGACTTTGACAGTTTGACTTTTCTGGCTTCGATTTGGCTTCCTCTTTTGACACTTTTCCATTCCGTGCTCGGTTTTGTCGTTTTTTGCTTTGTTTTTCGTCCTTTTGTGTGATATACGTTTCCTGCACAATACAAATGCAAAACAAACATATATTTGGCAGTTTTTGTCTGTTTTTGGTCATTTAAGTCCGTTTTTAATGGAAAAAGGTATGTGTAATTAAGCACATACCAATTGCATGTGAGCTTTTTTTGGGTTATGTTTTTGGTATTTGTAGTGTATATCATGTGTCTGTTTAAGTTTTTTAGGCTTATGTTAACGATTCTGTGAACATTAGAAAGGTAATGTAATGTAGGGTTGTATTATAAGATTTATGGTAATATTTTGTCATTAATATTTGTGTTTAAGTGTCTTATTAGTTTTTGATATTTAAGGAATGTTTGTATGCTAGAAAAGATCACTCAGATTCCTGAACTCGATGAGTCTGCATGTTATGTTCATACTCTAACCTTGCTGCTGCATTTTTGGTTTACCATAATAACAATTACCATAAGTATTTGGTCCTATCATTTTTTGCTTTCATTTAGTTTAAATTTTTATATTGTCTCTATTTAGCTGAATGATTAAGCAAGGTGTTGAGTCACAATTTTTCATCCTAGAAGTTAACGTGGATAATATTGTTATATATTTTTTTGCCATTTGTATGAGGGCAATATAGCGTGCTGTCATTTCATTCAGAAAGTGTACTGAAATATTTAGCCAAAATAGGAATAGCATACTGAAAAATGTTGCAGCTTTCTATTTGTCATCCATTGTGGGATTGCATGTGAAGTTTTTTTGGATTCTGGTTGTGATAATTGTGATGTATACTATATTGCTGTGTAAGATATAGGCAATGCATGTGATTCCAAAATATTTGTAGTTTTGTTAAATATTTGTTTGACTGTTTGACTTTTCATATATATTTAAAGGGTTTCGTTTCTCTAATTTTTCCATCCTTGGTTGTCTATTTATTTTAGTAACGGTGTGAACAATGGCGTGGTTAGAGTGTGTGTAACTCTCTGTGTGTGGATATCTGCAATTTTTTTTATTGAACCGGTTTGTGCGTTATGCTGTTGAAAATTGTGTAAGTGGTTTATCTTTTACCTTATTTATTTGTCTATTTGTTATAATGTAACTCAAGGTGTCAAGCAGATTTTGTGTTGTGGGAGAAAAAAATAGAAACTATCTTCGTTATATAGATGGGTTAACATGTAACGTAGGTCGCCAGTGCATGCCAATATGGTTTTACAAAATTTGTTTCTTGTATTCAACAAAGCATAACATGTACAGAAGGGATGATTGTGTAAGTGGTTTATCTTTTACCATATTTATTTGTGTATTTGTTATAATGTAACTGAAGGTGTCAAGCAGATTTTGTGTTAGAGTTGTGGGAGAAAAAAATAGAAACTATTTTCGTTACATAGATGGGTTAACATGTAACGTAGGTCACCAATGCAAGCCAATATGGTTTTACAAAATTTGCTTCTTGTATTCAACAAAGCATAACATGTACAGAAGGGAGTTTTATTTGTTGTTCTCCTAGATAGCATCTAGAGAACCGACTACTTTTTATACCTACTTAGTTAGTTAGTTATTGTTTAAGGTCTACAAAAGGCTAGTACCATTTTAAGTTTGACCTGCTGTAAGATGCCCTTTCGTTTGTAAACGTAAGGGATTACAGGACTGTCACATAATTATATACTTATAATCGTTACTTCCTCCACCAAGCGCAGACATCAGTTGATACAAAGTAGTTGTGCCTTTTTTCTTAATCTTGCTTGATTACTGATAAGCTGATGGCGACTCTGTTTCAGTCTTTCTTCTTCTTGCGTTTTTAGGTGATTCTTCTGCGAACAAATCTCTCTTTACGGTTTGTGTTATTGTTTCTTCTGCAGGGTCTGGTGTGTCAAAAGACTGGGCCTCAGTCATGCCTGCTCCTGCTCCGAATGATGCTGGTAATGTGTGGACATAAAGTGGGATCCGTAAGTATATGCATAAGGGTTAATGTTCATAAAAAAGGTATAGAAAATAACGCATACGGGATCATTTATTACCTGTTGGTGGACGCTCTGTTATTGGTGTGCTTGGTGTTGTCGGCAGTGGTGTGACTGTGCTAACATAAGTTAGTACGGTCCTGTCTAAAGCGACATGTAGGATGCTAACTTTATGACTACATACTGTGCGTACCTGTTATTATCTGTGCTGAACCCTTTGGATCTGATGCCTATGTTGGCGTTGCTACCGGTAATAGTTCTGCAGTATACATTAGCCATATCATATAGAAAGGATTTTGAAAACCTAGAGCTTGTTTAGTGGTATTATCATATAAAAACTATGGGTTCGTCAAACATGTGAATAGTTTGTTGCAGGATTGATCTATTTAAAAACGATTATTATCTAGGTGTTTTGATCTGCTTTTCTAAGGTAATTTCCCTATCAAGGTTTCTAGATTCTTCTTTCTTAAAATCATTTTTGAGAAGAGTAACCATTTGCAATAAAGATTCCTTTTGCTATTAAAATTTCTAAAAGAGTCGTTTTAAGATCATCAATCTCTACAGGTGTGACATGCTTTCGAAACGTTATCTTGACTCTTATATCATAACATTTAGTACTTTCTTTCAACAATTTTGACTTGTTCCTTTATCTTTCAGCTCAGCAGTTAAAGTTTATCATTGGACACTTTTATTTTCCAAGATGTTTGGTACAAAGAACGACTTGGGTTCTTTAGTTGTTCAATCATAGATAATAATCAAATCATCTTGTTGTGCAGAAGAGTTAGAATTTTGAACAGCTACCGGTTGGTGGATTCAATAGTTATGAGTAATAGAAATGATATTGCTATACACTGGTTATTTCAGTCTCTAAATGGTTCATAACATTTGACTGTTCAGAAGACGGCATAGCCTGCACAACTTGATTAGTCATATCATTATTCAACATTTACCATGAGTGTGTACTAGAAAGAGCGTTTGAACCTAGTGAGATAAAATTAGCATGAGAGCGACTTGGCAGTGTTAAGTTCATCACAATCAGAGTCATATGCATCCAAATCATCAGCTTGATAAGCAGCATTGTGAGTTATGACAGTCTGTGTGGCTTGACCTTTTGGAATTCCTGGATCTGCCAAAAATGCGAGTTCCTCCTCATGTAAAATTTGACCACTTGCTTGAGCTTGAACCAACAACACTTTATCCTTAAACCACGAATCATCCCTTTTCCTCTTTGGTTTGTTGCACTGTTTGGACATGTGGCCTTCCCCTTTGCAGTTGTAGCAAATAATCGTTCTTTGTTTTCCAGAATTGTTTCCACTTGCTCCCAGAGTATAAGCCCTTGAAGTACCCGCAACTACAGAAGTTTGTCTCCCCTGAATTAGTTGTAATGTTACTCTTTCATTATTAATGGTAGCTTGTTGCCTAGGGTTTGACGAGTTTCTCATCTGGTTATTGGGGAGTGTTTTTTAGGATAAACGGGAGTGTCGACAGAAGTCAAAAAAGAATTCATGTGATTGATGGCATCAATGGGATCATCACCTTTCTGGAACACTGGAACAATTAAACATGATTCTTGTTGGGAAAATTTAGATTGTTGATCAACTGAGGGAGTTATTCAACATGTGGCTATTAGATGTTGATGGATAATAAACGTTGTGGTGAATTGATGATTGATAATCATTGGATGGATAAGTGATTGAAAGAGGTGTTGATGATTGATGAGTTGAGTATTGTTGAGACTGATAAGGTGAACCATACTGTGGAGACTGATATGATGAAACTTGTGGTTGAAATTGAGTGTTTTGGTTGGAATTTTTGATGAGTTTGATAAGGCGAACTGGGTCATCTTGATGAGTGTAATAAAGCAAGCGATCTGAATTGCGTTCATGCATTAAACGAACCTCATTTGCATGAAATTCATGTTGTCCTAAATAAGCATGAAGCTGATTGATGTTTGTTGTGTGTAAATCTTGAACCAGTTTGACATCTGTCACAAATTTGCTCCATTCAGGAGGAAGGGTATTCAAAAACTTTGTGTTCACTTAAAATTGTTCATTTTATAAGTAGTTGTTCTGTCAATTGAGTAGCAGTGCAAAAATCTCAAGTAGATTCACGAAGTGATTCCCCTTCTAATAGCAAATTTCGAATTCATCATAAAGCTTACACTCCCTTTCCTGTTTCGTCAATGAAGTTCCTTGCATTAGAAGTTGAATTCTTTCCTAAAGTTCCTTGACGACTTTATGATTGCTAACCAATGCATAGACTTCAGGTGGTAGTCCTTAAAGAATGATATTTGTTGCCTTGATATCACAATCAGCTTGAAGTACTTCCGTAGCAGATAACTCATAATATTTCTTTGGCCTTGTAACTCCATTTTCCACAATTGAAGGCCAAATGAGTGGACCACTTTCAACGGATTCAAGGATCATTCATCCATTTTGTCTATTCAGCATGTATAGTTCCATTCTGCTTTTCCAAGAATCATACATATCCTTTTCCAGCATTGGTGGACGATTGTCAGCACCCAAAATAATTGCTTTGTCAGCTAGAGTCGTCATTGAGAAATTTGTATGTTAAAGGATTACTTGGTTGATCGGACGGTGGTAGAAAGAAATTGTGTTTAATTAAGTTGTCTTTTTAAGTGTTTTAATTCTTGAAACTACACGGGATTTTACAATTCTTGACAAAACCGAGAAAAACAAATAAGTGTTTCATGGGATTTTACAAGTCATTGAAATAAACCGTATAATTTTGAAAACTTGAGTTGTTCAGTTTCCACAAAAGCCAAGTTGTTCGGTTTCCACTTAGTCAAGTTGTTCGGTTTCAACTAGAGTCAAGTTGTTCGGTTTCCACGTAGTCAAGTTGTTCGGTTTCAACTAGAGTCAAGTTGTTCGGTTTCAACTAGTGTGGAGTTGTTCGGTTTCAACTAGTGTGGAGTTGTTCGGTTTCAACTAGTGTGGAGTTGTTCGGTTTCAACTAGAGTCAAGTTGTTCGGTTTTCACGTAGTCGAGTTGTTCGGTTTCCACTAGAGTCAAGGTTGTTCGACTTGAGTTGTTTGACTTAGTTGTTCGACTTGAGTTGTTCGACTCAGTTGTTCGATTGAGGTTTGTTCGACTAGTTGTTAGATTGTAGTTGTTCGACTCAGTTGTTCGGGACTTGAGTTGTTCGTACTTCCACTACTACGAAACCAAAAACTTAAAAACACAAAACGAAACTTTCTTTGAGATTGTTTTTGCCAAAAATCATGAATAAAAGTTAAAAAACTGTTATCCAAAACATTAACTTTCCCTCAACCAATTCTTCAGAGGTGAAGCATTCAACATTAGGTATTCAATATGCTTTACCTGCAGATGTTAGTCCATAGCCAAAAATACACAATCCAAAGTATTTTCTTCTTGACAGCATTAAGTATGACCAACAGTTTTAACAAGAAGTCTTACGTATAACTAGCAGTACTAATTATACTTAGCAGTACTAATTGACAAGACTAACATAACCTCCATCAAATTCCTTGAAATCTGAGAGATAAGTTATGTTCCCAGTCATGTGCCTTGAGCATCCACTGTTGAAGAATACAAGTAATCTTTGATATGATATGGGAAGGAACTTAGTGAGAGAGAGTGGAAGGAAGGATGTATTCTAGAGAGAGAAAGTAAGAAACATGTAATTCATAAGTGAAATGAGAATACAAAACCAACCAACCAACACCCTCTCCAAGCTATGGAGAGGGTATTTATACACTAGTTTGGCCGGCCATGGGGCCTATTGATGGGCTTACCATAGGCCTTGGGCCATATTAGCTTAATATGTTTAATATATCTAACTACGGGCTTTGACTAGTAAATATTGGAAGTGACCGAGACTTTTCTTGATCCTAACAATCTCCCCCTAAGGGAGGTCACTCCAATTTACAAAGAATATAATTCTAGCATACTATGCTTTATCTTTAGTCCTCAGCTCGTAGTCTTTAACTTCAATCTATAACTTGTGAATTGTTGTAGTGATCTTTGACTTTAGGCTCGAGCTTGTTCCTTTATCTTAACTTGTTTGTGATAGTGTGATCTTGAGCACTTTGAGATCATCAACCAAGCATAATCTTGTTTCGCCATCTTGTAACTTTGCCATCTTGTATTTTCAGGTGAAGTGAATGAGAATAGTTGTGTAATGAAAGCAGACTTAGAAGTAACTCGAGTGGAATTTCATTTGAAGTCTGCTGCTTGTTATTTTGATTCTAGTGTTGGATGATAGGAATAAGTTTGAGTTTTTGGTACACACACCCTGTGCGGCATTGGAATAATTGTACAGAGATTGTGTGGCTTTTAGTTGCGATTTGGTAACATCACTGATTGTATCAAAGTTGATCGTCTTCATAACACTTGGAGTTTATGGCAATTAGTTTTTCTCTATTTTGTATCATTGTGTTATGATTTTGATCATTATGTTGCATATTCCTTCCCGAGTTTCTTGCCATGTTAGGGTGTGACAGATTGGTAATACAGAGCCCAAAGGTTATAGAGACCTAAGGTGATTGGCCTAGACATAAAAACCTAATATTCCGTCTTTTAGTCGCGTATAGGATCTATGAGCTCGTGTTACCGCTTTTGTGTGCCGTTTGTGTATTCATGTTTGGTGCCTTAGTGTTATGTCATCATTGAAATGGGTGGGCTAATATTGAATATGAGGGAAAGGATGCGAATATAATAAACTGGCCAAGTAATTATAAGCGTATCACAACTCACTCATACTTGGTATTGTGGTTCACTAGATGATACTTCAAGTGAATTAAACCCTAAACCTAACTTTTCATCAGAGGGTTTTTGATTATTTAACATTTCATTTAAGCAATATGTGCTCTTTTCAAACTTGGGTTAGTTTAAGAGCTTCCTCTTAAGCTTTTTCATTTTCATTTTAAGCATATGTCAATTTACACATTCGAGATCATACTTCCTTGTTTTCTTGAGTGTAGACACCTTTTTTCTTTCATAATTAACTAATTTCCATTTCTATAAGCTATCTCTAGGTGCTTTTAGTCTTTTGTTTTTAGTGATTATCTTTAAACTCATTTTGCACAGTTTATCATATTCATTTTCTAATATTAAATCATCTATTGACGAGTTTTCATCACTAAAGTAAGAGGATTCAGAACATACCTCACTTGATGCTTGAGCTACTAGACACGTTTCGTTATTGACTTTCTCATCATCTTCTTCACCGTTATCACTCCAAGAACCTCTGATAAATGCTCTTTGGTTCTTGTCTTTCGGTGGGTTTGGACATTCTCTAATAAGATGATCCGGGTCGCTGCATCTAAACCATTTTCTATCACTTTTACCGTTCTTGTCATCACGGCTTCTTTGGAATGTCTTTTTGTCGTTCCGAGGTTGTCTCACGAATCTACCTCTTCTCTTAAAGAACTTCTTGAAGTCTCTTACCGCCATGGCGTATTCTTCGTCTTCACTTCTGGAAGTCGAACACTCTTCATCACTAGATTCTTTCTTAGCCTTTAAAGCAAGAGATTTCCTTTCAACTTTTGCTTTGACTATTTCGAAATCTTTCTTGATGACCATTTCGTGAACTTTGAGGTTCCCGATAAGTTCATCAAGAGATAGTGATGTTAAGTCTTTCGACTCTTTAATTGCCGTGACCTTTGCTCTCCATTTAGGATGTAGAGCCCTAAGAAATTTCCTAACATAGTTCTTGCTAGAATAACCTTCATCAAGAGCTTTTAAAGTAGTAATAATAGTATTAAATCTAGCAAAAGCACTATCTATAGATTCGTCTTTGAAAATGACGAATTGTTTGTATTGTTGAACCAAAAGGTCGATCTTATTATCTTTGACTTGACTATTACCTTGGTGGGTGATTAACAATGTTTTCTAATTTTCTTTTGCCGTATTACACACGAAAATTCTTTCATATTCTTTTCTAGGCAAAGCATTATAAATAACCATTTTAGCTTTGTTATTTTTCGCAAGTTTCTTTTTAAGATCATCACTTTGTTTTTCGAAAGGGATAACGTCATCAAATTTGGTTTCTGGATTTTGTTCAATAGGTTGAAAATAACCGTTGGTAATGGCATGTCACAGATCTAGATCTTTTGATTTAACATATGTCTCAAATCTAATTTTCTAATAAATAAAACTATCACTTTCAAAGAGTGGTGGTCTTTGCATAGATTGCCCTTCTAGATATTTGTCAGAATCCATAGATCGATCCAAGCTTTAAAATACAATATATTTTAAAAATCTTGAGTGACCTTGGCTCCTGATACCAATTGTGGAAACTAGAAGGGGGGGGGGGGGTTAAATAGTTTACAGGTTCGTTTTCATTTTAAAAACTTTGCTTTCAAAATACTTAGATTCGAGTAGTATGTTTAACCAACCAACAATATGAATCAATCAAGTAAATTTCTAAACTAATGGAAAATAACAATCACAACAATATAAGGAGATGAGAGAAAGAACAATCAAACCAAGACACCAAGATTTATAGTGGTTCGGCTACGAAGCTCTTCTTCGCCCTACTCCACTCCCCGAGTATCATACTCGAGATTTTACTATGTCAACAAGCCCCCTTCAGGCGGAGAAAACCGTTTACACATCGCTTACGTTATTTTTCGACACTAAGCTAAATGTCGAGTCTTAATCTTAGCTAGAACCAATTAACCACTTCACAATCAATACGCGATCACTAGATCTACACTATCGGATTTACACAATATTCGAATCACACAAATACACAAGATAATTACAATAGATATTTGATACTTAGAAGAAAGGAGGAGATATCACTAATCAACACTTCGTTTCTTGGCGAATACGAGTGTTCTTCTCTTGCACTTGAATGAGAGAGAAGAGATGAGAAGACGAGATTAGATCACTTGAAACAAGATTAAGAGATGTTAGTGATCAAGATATTTAGTGAGAGAAAGATGGTTTTTAGAGAGAGTAAGAAGTGTGAGAAAATTCGTGCAAAGAGGTCTGATTTTCTGCAAGGAATGAAGCAGTACTTATAGGCAGGAAAATCCAACGGTCACTAGCGGCGGTCCCGACGGTCCCAGATATATAAGAAGGGCTCGCTAGTCCAATAAGGGGCCCAAGTAAACAACCACCCTTTATTGTCTTTTTTGGGAATGTTGTAACAGGTATAGAAAGCACCGTTTGGGGGGGGGGAAATTTGAATTTCAAATTTTATGTCTTTAATAAAACTTTTCTTTTAATTAGAAAATATTTTGTATAATTAATTTTGTGAAATTCTTTTGTAAAAATGTAATGGATAAGAGAAAAATATTTTCTTGATCACTAATCATGCTTAATGATTTGTTTGTTCATACCTTAAGTGATTACTAATCTTAGAAATGGAATTTTACGATTAATAATTTGTAAACGTTTAATTTTATCGTAAATGTTTTTACATTTTGTTATTATCAAAACGTTGAGAGGTTGAAAAATATAAATAACGTTTTTAGATATTATTTGTATTAACAGGGGTCCTAACCGAGCTTGGGAAACCAAACGATAAGGTATCCCCCACTTTAATACGTACCATACGTAAACATGGCGCCGTTCGTGCTATACGATTCGTAATAGCCACCTCCTCTTTTACCTTTTCTCTGTTCACCAGAAAAAGTCATTTCTACTTGAAAACATAAAACCTCTTTATTTTTTAGATTTTTGTCATTAGAAAACCTCATCACTTAGCTTTTTACCATCAAAAAGTCCAGTTTCTAAAATTCGTAGTCACCAGAAAACCTCGTTTTCAAAAATCTGTCATCGAAATACTTTTTTCATCAAAACCTCTCGCTATTTTTTGCATAAATTATAATAAAAATGTTCTAAACACATTTACAAACATATTTTCACCAAAAACTTCATTTTCCGGAGCAAAATTAAAATTCTATTTTTTCGCCAGGAAAAAACTTCACCTCGTGACACGAAACCTTGTTTGTATAAAGTTTCATCACAACAAAACATCGTTTTCACATAAAACTTTGTTTTACAAAGATGTCAGAATCTCAAAACCAAACACCACCACCACCTATGTCCGACACCGCTTGTCCCGTTAACATGGGGGACATAACGTAAGCAGACGATTGTCAGGCAACACTAACTTAAAACAACCACAACATCACGTCACAACCAACAACCATGAGTACACTCTCTTGATACTAAAGAGCCTTACAACACCAATGTATTCGGGAGCACGATTGCACTTGGCAAGAGCCTCGCCAAACTCCTTACACAAAAGTAACATGCGGGTGAACTCAGGCAGACCCTGCGTAAGATCCCTTTTCTTACAAGCCAAGAAATCCTTCACATGGCGCAAATCCTTAATGTTGGGATTTATTAACTCATTAATTCATATTATCAAGAAATACGCAACGGAGAATCATCCCAAAGAGATGTGTACGGTATATGAAGATTAACTACACAACATAAAATACTAACCTCTTGTTTATCGTATCGGGTGAACAAACGGAGCTTAAGAACACGTTCTTGTTCATATGAAACCCCACGAAACATATATAAGTCACTAAGGGAAGTGACCTCTATGATGTATCCACACAACATGTCATCGTATGCTACCCGAATACTAGTTCTCAATTTTCACGATCATAGCGACGAAACCACCAGTTTGGCTTTAATAGAGATCGACCAAAATAAACCCTAAAAGGGTTTACATTTGGTCGTTTTTGGTTGTTAGGGGAGGAAGAAAAAGTCACCAGTTAGTTTCCTAAGGCTTTATATTTATAGGTTGTATTTAAGCCAAACTTAATACAATACAAATAACTTAGGGAACAAGTTTGGTCTTTCCTTTTCTTCCTCCCCTAGGCCGGTCAATAAGTCCCCAATATGGATTATCCATAATGTTTTTGGACTTGTATAATTAACATGTCCATTGCACGTTAATTAAATATCCTTTCATTAATTATTCGTCAAACGGACTAATTAACGACCGTTAAGTAAATAGTGATATATAAACTAATATAATTACAATAAATAAAATAATTACATTATAATGGTAGTATCTCGGTGTATGCGTGTGTGACCCTATAGACTCACGTATCTCAATGTATAATAGAATCAAGATATGTCATCTACACATGCAAGACCTACTTGCATCTCAAGTCAAAGCATGAGTAAAATATAACCACTTCTGAAATTCACTTAATAACGTCGATCCATAAAGTGAATGCTCACGGTTTAGGGTAGGCCAATATTCATAACCAATGAATAACATATGAATTTGGCGGACACACCCTTTAACATGTAAAGAATATTACCAGTCGCTCACATTTTTCTTAATTCAACAATATTCCTGTATCGTTGACTAACAATGGACAATTTTAGAATAATTAATATTATTCATGGATTAAACATGAAAATATAAAACACAGTAATATTAATGAAATTGATCATACATGGTATATTAATTTATTGTTTTATACAACATCTTATAGTTCCATTATACAAATACTAAATAAATCAATGCTTGATGATCCTAGTTGAAAACTTATACCTTTAGTCACGACGATCGCACTTGTTGATAAAGCATATGTTTTATGAACAAATCAACTAGATTATGATCTTGTAAAACTTTAATAATACTTACTTCAAAAATTCACTAATTAGTTAAAGGTTTGAATAATACTATTATTGTCATTTTGTACGTATGCACCCAAGTACAAGTATCACTTATATGAGTATTGACACACCACATTCCATAAGGGGTATGACATCAGCAAAACACCTATTGGAGATAGTCATCTCAACAGCTTCTCAAACTGTAAAGTATTCTTATTCTTTTAATGTATTATGCAACTATGCTCTCAGCCGAGCATGTTTAGTCAACAGAGTTATCAATTAAGAAAATATTTGTAATGAATATGATTTAGGATCATCTCAATCAAAATAAGAACTAGTGTATATAAACAACACTATGCTAAAATCTGTAAACAATGAACATTTCTTTGGTGATGTTTGGCGTCTTCATGAACTCTAAGTTTGTTTGGCTATGATAATTGGGCCATAATTGTCACAATATATATCCATAGGTTTTTCATTACTAAGGATGATTCCAAGCTCAGGAATGAATTTCCTAATCTAAACAGATTCCATTAGAATGTTTCTTTTGATAGTTATCTAATGACCTTCACTTAGATACTAATGTTGTCAAATCATCTTGTACTCGTGTAAATGATATAACTAGCCCCATACACAATATGATGTACATAATGAGCGTAACAACCGATAATTTTGGATTAAATAATTATTTATAAACTTGAATTATTTTATCTTAACTTTCATTATTTTTACTTTTAGAATTTTCGGAATCAATTTGACCTAAAACCGGGAAGTTGCTTCGCGTATACTAAAAAATGTATTCGAATGCGTTTTGAATTTGGTCTAATTATAGTCTACCCATATTATACGTGTTACGTTCATTTATAAGTGTTACATAGGTCATGTACACTTACGTTTACGAATTTTACGTTTTTCGCGTACGTTTTGCGTTTTTAGCATTTAGTGCATTTATACAACCCTGTAAATTCACCACCTTTGCATGTAACCCATGATATCACCCAATAATCTCCCTAACATCAAAAACTTCGAAAATAATCCCCCCTCCTCTTGTAATTTTTGGTACAAGCCTTAAATAAAAGAAGATTATCTTTTTTTTGAATTATCTAGCATGTGTGGTCTAAGCTTTGAGAAAATGACATCCAATGGTGTCATTTTCATGCACAATTACATACAACAACATGTGAATATTGGGTATGTTTGTCGACACGTAGCAGTAGCAGTAAGCAAGAGTAGTAGCATGAGTAGTAACCAGGAGCAGTTAGCAAGAGCAGTAAGCAGTAGATGTTTGTTTAAAAAATGTGTTTGGTAACGTAGCTGTAAGTTGAAATTAGAAAGTATAAAATTACGAAAAAGGACATATAACTCAATTAAAGAAATTATAAATTTTATATTTGAGGGTATAAATATAATTTTATAATAAACTCCTAGGAGCAGTTCTGAAATGCTTCTTCAAGAAGCATTTGAGATTGGAGCGGTTAAACAATATTCAAATGCTTGTTGAGGTGTTGCCAAACAAGCTTTTCATCTAAAATGCATACCGCTTGCTGCTTGTCGCTCATAAACACTCTAAAAATCTTGTTGCCAAACACAACCATTGTCATCCATTGACCCATTTTGACCTATTACTCTTATGTTTTACTAAACAATGTTTAACCACCTAGCAACTAACTCATGATACTTGCACAAAAGGCTCAAGCTTGATCCCCTTTGGTCCCATACCCAACCGAACCACACACTTGGTTAAATGTGTGTGTGGTAACTTGTAAACCCAAAAACCCTAACTCTTGGCCCATAAATACATAACATTCTCACTTCTTAGGGTTTTCATGTTTCCTTGTGTTATCCCAAAAGCTTAATCCATTTCATAACAATAAGCTATACCAATAAGCAAAAACTAGAAAGAAAAGAGATAAGGAAAGTGAAAGATTATTAGAGAGAAATAAAGAGGTGGGTTCATTTTTAAGGGTTTCTAAGGTGTGTTAAAGTATTGGTTTAAAGATATAAGCAAGGGTTTACAAGTTTCATAGTTAGGGTTTCAAAGTTTTCCTTGGGTTTTTATAAGATTTTCATATTCTCTTCTTGTTCTTGTTTATTTAGCTTGTTCATCACCCTTGTAGGCTCTTCCTAATCTTACTTTCTCGATTTCTTGTTCATTCTTCATGGTTTTACATAAATCTATATCATCAAAATGTTTGTGTCATACTTTTACAAATAAACAAGATGAGTTTTAAAAGTGACTAGAAGATTTGTGAGTTTTAATCTTAGCATATTGTTATTATTGTTTAAATATGTTGATTAGTGATGTAGTATGTTGATGGAGATGGGATTAGGTTAGACTTGAGATGGATTTGTTGTTTGAATTAGTAGTGAAAGGAGTTTAGGCTAGTTAGGACTTTGGGGAGGTTGTGGATTGATTTTTGGACACATTTCGGAAAGATATAGAATTTGCCACAAAACAATCCGTATGGTTTGGGTCACTTAAAAATGTTTTGAGAGTTAAAACACGAAGATTATGTTAGTATATGTTAATATGCAAATTTTGATATAAAGAACGCGAAAATCTTACTTATAACAAAGAAGTTATAGCCGTTTTAAGTTTGACGACAAACAAGTATTTTTTACAGCTTTTACAATGTTTTCAGACATTCTGTCTAGTTTTTAAACTGAGGTTTTGACCCCTTTTGGGTCCGAATCGGCTAAAGTGTATAGAATAAAACTTGTCCGGAATGATTTTTTCCTACAATAAGAGACTTTTGTCGAGTCATGAAAGTTTATAACGAAGGAGATACGCTCGGTCAAAGTCGGTTAATTTTTGAAACTTTTTTAAGAATAAAAGTGAGCTGATTGAAATATTAAATTGGGTTTTCGAGCATTTTCAGGTCCGTTTGAGCTATAAAAGACTTAGCGGAGAATAGTGTATCACTTATAAATTATTAGGACGCGTTAGAAACTTTATAAAACGATATTGCGTAAGCGTTAGGAGTTTACTAAAAATGGAAAGTTTACATTTGACGTAAAGTATATATTAGCAAAATAAAAATAGAAACTAGACATTCACTTAGTGCATTTAGGCGTGAAATGAACTTCGCGCATATAATTTGAAAGCGTTAACGTTCGGGATTTCTAAACATACTAAAAATAGTACTTTTCGGTTTAAGCGTCGAAGCTTAATTGAAAACTCTATATTTTTACTAAGTCACGTTTTGACTATTTAAACAAAGACACAAACACATATGAATGATAGTGCCTTCTATAAACGAATTATGCAACGTTTCGTTATCTATTTCTTGCTCCTAAAGCGCGTCTTTTAATTAGGTCGCGGTTAGGATCACTTGGTTACATTCTCCTTTCGTTGAATACTTTCGTTCATCACTTGCTTAAGGTAAGTTTATAACCTCACGTTTTACTCGTTTTTACGATTTCTTTATAAATCTCAGGGTGAGAAACATGCTCGTTTACAAACTCGTTTACATTATTGATTTCAAACTCGTTTATATGCTCATTTACAAACTCGCTTACATGATTGACTTCACACTTGTTTTACTTATGGATATAAGTACTTTAAGCTTTTATGTTGGTTGCTTTTACTATGGATACAAGTGCTTTAAACTTTTACGTATTTTTTAAGTTTCCCTATTGCCACGTAGTATACACTATCATGAACCGTTAATTACCTTGTATAAGCACGAATGCTGTGAATAGATATATTAGGGTTGACACCCCCACCCACAGAATTCTGGATGAGTACATTGGCCAGCGGGTGCATTTCATTTGAGGTATTACTTGGGTGTTTTGGCAAAACATCATAATCGAGACGAATCTATATGACTAGGATTACATAACTTGTTAAGGCTTCGGTGTCATGAGCTTAGGGCAATATCATAAATACTTTTTTGATATTGTATGTGTTACAATAGTCACACACACTCGGAAACGTTATGGTTTACACTACTTTTATTAAACGTCACTGATTGCTAAATACTTTTCATAATACTGTGAGTAAAGCAGTAGTCACCAAGCGTTTTTGATTCTCATAAATACTTTACTTAAACCTATGAACTCACCAACTTTATGTTGACATTTTAGGATGTTTTTCTCAGGTCCTTCATTGCATGGTTAGCATTTGGAGTTGCATCCCGGGTTTCTTTTTCCTTCATTACTTTGATCATTTGTCTATCTTTTGAACAATTTATTTCTTTGTGTTGGAATCTATTAAATGTACTTGATTGAAAACTCAGTTTATTTTAATGTAACAAATGATCAACTTTTAAAAAAAACATCAATTTAGTGGCCGTTTTCTTGTATCTTGTGCTTGTGTACTTATAACATCATGCCCCAGTTACCTATTCCGCTGCGACACATTTTGGGGGTGTGACAGATTGGTATTCAGAGCCAAGGTTATAGAGAACTAGGTTGCATCTTTAGGCCTAGACTATAACCGAATCATGAAAACAAAATTTTAAAAGCATTGGACATATCACTAGTATAACTAAGCCGAGTGTTGCATCATTAGACCTCAGTTTAACAAAGCCTGATCACCTTTGTTCAAACTCAGGAAAAATCATACTATACTGGGGTTCATTATATTAGAGTTATGTTTAAAATGATTTTATACGTACATGGTCGAAAAGCAGACATTTTGTGTGAGTGTGCATAAACATTGCATCATAAACATTTCGTTGCATCATAAACATTCAGTTGCATCATAAGTCTTCTACACGCATAATCACTGAACTGTCCTACATGCTCATTCACTTGAACGATTTCTAAATCAATGCTAAAACTTTTGCTAGACACTGTAAGTGATACAATAGTCGTTAAAATTTTCATGACCTTACATAATACCATTTTATATAACATTTAAACTTGTCACAGTCTGCCGGTCTCACTAGTTGCTTCACTATTCAACTCCAAGTTTGAACACCCATCCCATACTTTCGAAACACCTACATTATCTTGTAACCCATAGTCTGGAAACATGCCGATTAGGTCGAACATGACTTTAACCCATCACCTCGTAACGTCCTATTTTTGGAACACGACTTTTGGGAACATGACTTTATATCATCTCACTCTTCATTACTTCTTGTAATTTAGAACTATGCCTACTACATGATCAGGAATGACACCTGAAGCTATTGAGGAATTGATCGCCCAATGCTTGGCAGAAGCGTTGGCAACTTATGAGGCTAACTGCAATCTCAAAAACATAGTTGAAAGTAGAGATGAAAATGATAATGATAATAGGAATGGAAATGGAGGAGGAAACAGAAACGGAAATGGTAACAACAACAATGGGAGTGGAAATCATGACGAGAACGCAAGAGGAGCTAGGCAAGCTATCCGTGAGTGTACTTATAAAGAATTCTTGAACTGTCAACAACTCAACTTCAAGGGGATTGACGGAGCAGTTGGTTTGGCAAGGTGATTTGAGAAGATGGAATCGGTGTTTCACATCAGTAACTGCACACCAAGATGTCAGGTAAAGTATGCTACATGTACTTTTCAAGATGGTGCATTGACTTGGTGGAACTCACACAAAAGGATAGTTGGAACTGATGCTGCTTATGCTATGACATGGAAAGAACTCATGAAGTTGATGACTGAGGTGTACTGTCTTAGGAACGAGATTCAAAATATGGAGAATGAGATATGGAACCTATTGTTAAGGACAATGATGTTGTTGGTTATACCCAACGATTCTAAAAGTTGGCCCTTTTATGCCCAAAAATGGTTCCAGATGAGGAGGATGAGAAGACTAAGAGGTACATTTGGGGTCTCCCAGACAACATTCAAGGAAATGTAACTTCAGCTAGAACAATGAGACTGTAGGATGCAATTCAGATGGCTAACAACTTAATGGACCAGAAGGTACGTGCTGTTGCTACAAGGGATGTTGACCGCAAAAGAAAGTGGGAAGATAAGCAAGAAGGAAATCATCACCAACAACAAAACAAGAGGTAAGAAGCGGGTAGGGTATACGTTACTGGAACTGGTAACAAGACAGGCTATGTTGGGACTTTACCACCCTGCGACAAGTGCAAGCTTCATCACCACGGTCCATGCCCCATTAAATATGGAAACTGCAAGAAAGTCGACCACCAAGTAAGAGACGGTTGGACCCCTACTACGGTGACATGCTATGGATGTGGAGAAAAAGGACACACCAAGAGGTACTACCTAGGATCGGAGTATCAAAATGGATACGAAATTCTCATCAGAACCTTGACATTTTTACGAGTATGTTCCTCCTCAAAAATCATTACATTCCTGTCTTAACTAATACAAGCGCCAATAGCAGTTTCGTATTCACTACTAATAGCCATCTTAGCAATGTTGTCTTAACTTTCTCAGTCACTTAGCGCTTTGTTAAGTTAACTAATGATAAACCTTGAATTTTTCTTTTAAAACTATCTGTTGCCCACACCTTTTCCCCAAACACCTCATCATTGGATAACACAAACTAAATTTTGGGACGAAAGTTTCTTAACAAGGAGAGACTGTGACAACCGAAAATTTTGGATTAAATAATTATTTATAAACTTGAATTATTTTATTCTTAACTTTCATTAT